>QNTS01002663.1:182346-203894 GCA_003317085.1 Hucho hucho | reverse complement strand
TGATTCCTCACCGTTCTCATGATCATTGCAACTCCACGAGGTGAGATCTTGCATGGAGCCCCAGGCCGAGGGAGATTGACAGTTCTTTTGTGTTTCTTCCATTTGCGAATAATCGCACCAACTGTTGTCACCTTCTCACCAAGCTGCTTGGCGATGGTCTTGTAGCCCATTCCAGCCTTGTGTAGGTCTACAATCTTGTCCCTGACATCCTTGGAGAGCTCTTTGGTCTTGGCCATGGTGGAGAATTTGGAATCTGATTGATTGATTGCTTCTGTGGACAGGTGTCTTTTATACAGGTAACAAGCTGAGATTAGGAGCACTCCCTTTAAGTGTGTGCTCCTAATCTCAGCTCGTTACCTGTATAAAAGACACCTGGGAGCCAGAAATCTTTCTGATTGAGAGGGGGTCAAATACTTATTTCCCTCATTAAAATGCTAATCATTTTATAATTTTTTTCAAATGCGTTTTTCTGGATTTTTTTGTTGTTATTCTGTCTCTCACTGTTCAAATAAACCTACCATTAAAATTATAGACTGATCATTTCTTTGTCAGTGGGCAAACGTACAAAATCAGCAGGGGATCAAATACTTTTTTCCCTCACTGTATAATGCAGCCTTTCTCTCTCAAGCACTTGTGCATGTTAAAGTACATACAGAGAGAATTATAGATGTTACATGTCAAAGTCAATTTGTTAAGTAGAGCTTCTGAAATCAAGAGATTAAATAATGATGTTGAAGAGGAGGATATGCCCTACAAACGGAAGATACAAACATCTACACACACACACACGCACGCACACACAGTTTTGTGTTGCTATCCTTGTGTAGACCAAATAATTGATTCCCATTCAAAATCCTATTTTCCCTAACTCCTAACTCCTAACTCCTAACCCTAACCCTAACCCTAAACCTAACCTTAACCCTTAACCTAACCCTAACCCTAAACCTAACCTTAACCCCAAACCACTAACCCTAACTCTTTACCCTAATCCAAAACCTAACCGTAACCCCTAACCCTAACCTTAATTCAAACCATAAAGCCTAAGCCTAAAATAACATTTTTCCTTGTGGGGATCGGTAAAATGTCCCCACATTTTGCTTGTTTTACTATCTCACACACACACACAAACTAATCGATACGTTTGACATTTTCCTGGAACAAGCCCCTGATTGGAAATGAGGGTTCTTTGTTGAAAAAAAAGCTTGGAAATATCGACCCTTTGGAACAACTGAATTTGTAATCTCTCTCTACATTCTCATATTCCATGGTCTAGATGATGCAATCTTACCCCAGAGATACAAGGCAATTCACACATGTACAGAAACGTGCAAGAATGTCCCCTCCAGAAACACTGTGAAGAAACACACACCATGTAAACATGTCTAAATCTATTACTCTGGCTAGGAACACTGTCAGTAGTACCAAGGCCCAATGGACATTCAGGACACACACACACACACACATACATACACACACACACACACACACACACACAGAAAGGGAAGTGGTAAGAGTGGTTCATTAAGGAATGAGTGAGATGGGAGGAGATGAGAGGAGATGGGAGGAGATGAGAGGAGAGGAGATGAGAGGATATGGGATGATAGGAGATGGGAGGAGATGGGAGGAGATGAGAGGAGACGAGAGGAGACAAGAGGAGATGAGAGGAGACGAGAGCATACGAGAGGATACGGGATGATAGGAGATGGGAGGAGATGGGATGATAGAAGATGGGAGGAGATGGAATGATATGAGATGGGTTGATAGGAGATTGGAAGATGGAAGGAGCGGGCTGCTATCTGGAGAGACGAGGAGTGATCTTGGGAGGATGTGTGTGTTTGTGCATATGTGTGTGTGTGTGTGTGCATGTTTATATTTGTTTATATTTGTTTGTGTGTGTGTTTCAAGACCTTGTGTGTTCATGTCTTTGCATGTGTGTTTGGAGGATCTTGGGCTCAGGATGGAGTGAAAGGTTTAATATGTAGACGGAAGATAGCCGAGATAAGTTATTTATATAAGGAGAAGCGATTCATTTCCACCGCTATCCCAATGCAAAATTCTATTTTATTGTTCTAGCTCCACATTCAACAGTAGCTTCTGTTTAGTGTCCACGTTAAGCAGAGATGACAGGGGCTTAGAGTGTATCACTGTATTCACTCAGCCGTGAAAGTAGTCGCTGTATTCAAGAGTCAGCAGGTAAGCATCAACAGTCACGCAGGCCGGCAGTCTCTGATCCAACTCCAAGGAGAGCAGGGCTCATTCACGTACACAAACCAGGAGAATGTGTCAATTTCCACTCAGATCACAAACATTGTTGTTTACTGTTGTTTAATAGACTCTATGGATGGATGCATCATCGCTCAGTCCCAGTAGATTGGTTGTATAAGCCCTCATTTGAAGTTTCAAATCTATGTTGGTTTCAGTTTTGATAAAACAACGATCATTATAGATGACGAAACGGAACTGAAAATTACAGGTCTGCATTGCCTCCAAATGCATCATGTTCACACACAGACAGAGAGTGTCTGCATGACCTCCGACCTCGAACTACATTATGTTCACACCAGTGGCGGTCAGTGCCATTTATGATGAGGGAGGATAAAAACTAAATACAAATGATGAGCATGGCCTTATTTCTATTACAGCATATTGGATGACTGTCATTCATATTCCATTCACCCAGTTCAATATAACATCAATAGGTTTAGGCTACTACATGATACTAGAATGTTCCCTACACCCATCATGAGGTTGCTACAACCTAGCCTACAGTATGAATTAAAGATTACAACCTAACCTACAACACGAACTAAAGATTACAACCTAGCCTACAGTATGAATTAAAGATTACAACCTAACCTAACCTACAACACGAACTAAAGATTACAACCTAGCCTACAGTATGAATAAAAAATTACAACCTAACCTACAACACGAACTAAAGATTACAACATAGCCTACAGTATGAATTAAAGATTACAACCTAGCCTACAGTATGAATTAAAGATTACAACCTAGCCTACAACACGAACTAAAGATTACAACCTAGCCTACAGTATTAATTAAAGATTACAACGTAGCTGCACACAGGTCAAGATGTTGACAGACAGCGACACATTCAATACCGCCTTGCACAGTCTTGCCTGCATCTAGCTGATCTAGGGTGTAATCATTAGTCCAACAGTTGAAAATGAGAGTTTCTATGGACAAATTCAGGTATGTGTATCCCCGTTTCGTTCCGTTTGCTTCTGTTGAAGAAACGTTTTTCAAGTCGGCAGGAATGAATATACCCCTGATCACACATAAACACAGTTCACTCACCTTTTCCCTTCGCTTGTGGACTTCAATGCACAACACATCAGCAGTGTGTGACCAGGTGAAAAAAAACTTTCAAACAACACCATATCCTAACCGCTACACACAGCCTACATTGTTGTCACCATATTAGCTAAAGTAACTTCCTCGTCAACATAGCTAATAGAACTAATGTATTGGTAAACCCGCTACAATCATGCAGTAACGTTACAGTCACTTAGCAGTATAGCAATTACATCGGTGGGCCCCGGTTGAAATTAATTAATAAAACCAAAAGCTTACCTTGACTTGGAGGAGTTCCAGTGTTGTGTTGGATAGTCATAGCCAGCTAGCTAACATAGCATCCCTCTGTTTGAGCAGGGTGTTTTGAGTAGGCTAAACTAGCTAACTGCATTCGCTAGCTAAGTGAAACTGAAAGTGAAAAAAATAAATAATAATCTCTCTCTCTTTTGCTTCGCCTTCATTTTTGAAGAAATGAATTTGTTCAAAACTGTTCAACTATTGTCTTTCTCTCTCTTTGAGAACTACTCACCACATTTTATACACTGCAGTGCTAGCTAGCTGTAGCTTATGCTTTCAGTACTAGATTTATTCTCTGATCCTTTGATTGGGTGGACAGCATGTCAGTTCATGCTGCAAGAGCTCTGATATGTTAGAGCACGTCCTCCGGAAGTTGTCCTAATTACTGTGTAAGTCTATGGAAGGTGGGGTGAGAACCATGAGACTCCTAGGTTTTGTATTGAAGTCAATGTACCAAGAGGAGGACGGAAGCTGCTGTCCTCCGGCTACACCATGGTTCTACCCTACAGAGTGCTGCTGAGGCTACTGTAGACATTCATTGCAAAACAGTGTGTTTTAATCAGTTATTTGGTCATGTGAATGTATTTACTATAATTTTATCTAAAAGGGATCACTTTTAACATGTTTTACAACATTTTTATGAAATTCACTGAGGAGGATGGTCCTCCCCTTCCTCCTCTGTGGAGCCTCCACTTGTTCACACACAGACAGAGAGCGTCTGCATGACCTCCGACCTCCAACTACATTATGTTCACACACAGACAGACGCATTCTATTTTCAAATGTTTTTGAAGGAAGAAGAAGAAATCACGTTTATTCATGAAGCTGATTTGTTTCATGGGCCACCATCTCTTTGTGCGTAAAGTTCTTACCAAAGAACTAAAAAAGTATCTTCAAATACAAAGTTCTCTCAGAAAATTACACAATTACCTTCAAAACCAAACTCAATCTTTCTGAAAGCATTATCCTTTCATTCTTTACCAAAATCACCACCTCCAATCTCCATTCCTTTCTTCTGCTTCTGTATGCCTTTGTTTATCTCTCTCCTGAAACAGACAGGTCCTCTGTGTCTCTGGATAAGAAGGCTCCATTTCTGTCATAGTCCAGGAAATGTGCGTATGCGTCTCGGTTTGTGTGTGCTTGTGTGTATGCATCTATGTGTGTGTGTGTGTGTGTGTGTGTATATTTGTCTGTGTGTACAGTATTTGTGTGTATGTCTCCCAGGGTTGGTTCTATGGACAGAGTGTTTGCACCATTACATCCGCTAATGTGCCTCTACAGCTATCCTCTCTTCTATCTTCTATCTTTATCTCCCAGCAGCCAGAAGTCTGACCTCACCCATGATACAAGTCAGTATTCGGCGTACATCCATGTCCGAGGACATCGGAAGATGACCTGGAAACCGGCAACTAGGGGCAACAGTGAGTGCTGTTACCTTCAAGTGCTAGGGTGTTGTGGACGGGGATGGTGGATGGGTGTAAGCGACAGCCTCTGATTCCCAAGGTTGCAAGTTTGAATCCAGCGATGGAAAGTATTTTTTTACATTATTGGTTGAATCCTATCCCAAACCTTAATCCTTACCTTAACCATTCAGAGTTAACCCTTACCTTAACCATTCAGAGTTAATGCCTAATTTGGAATTAATGCCTGAATTTAACCATAACCTTAAACATTTGGACTTAATTCCTAAACTTAACTCTAATTACGTGGACATTTGGCGTTTGGAACAATTTCTAAATTTGATATTTGAGAAACGTTTAATTCTGACTTGAGACTGTGAGAGCTGAATTCTAACCCTTTAATCTCCAAGCCAAGGGAAGGATGCTTGATAGACCCTTCAATCTCCAAGCTAAGGGAATGTCACTACCACCTTGGCTTTCATTGCACCAGCGCAGAAATTATATTTATTTCTGGGCCTGAATATTTACATGCGATAAATCACAATATATAATCCGTATTCATGCTACAAATGTTAGAGAGGTTTTGCAGTACCAACAGAAGAGCACTCACACACCAACAGAGAGCTCTTAAAACATGAGGGTCCTCCTAAATGAACACACAGACAGAAAGTAATTTGATGTAGTATATTCCGGACCACTTAATGTGACTTCTGAAAACAGAAAAGCAGAATTTTACTTTTGAACAAGGTTTGTCGGGGCTGTTCTGTATTCTTTTTAGAAACCTTCCGCTTTTCACAGCTTCCGTACTATAAAGAGAGCAGTTGCTGAGCCTGGACTGGGTTCAGTGCATACAGCTGTGAAGGGAAAGTAATTCAGTCATCACACTGACAGTTTGTCATCTCCGTATACTGAACACAGAGTATATCTTTCACTGGTTCAGAGTTGGCTGCCTCAAAGTAACGTTTACATCTGCTAGCTACGCCTTCATACACACACACACACACACAGATCCCTTCCCTTTATCCACATTTTGTTACGTTACAGCCTTATTCTCAAATTGATTATATCAAAAAAAATCCTCATCAATCTACACACAATACCCCATAATGACATCACAATACCCCATAATGACAGAACTTATTTACATTCCGACACTTTGCTATGAGACTCGAAAGTGAGCTCAGGTGCATCCTGTTTCCATTGATCATCCTTGAGATGTCTCTACAACTTGATTGTATACAGTGCAGTCAGTCTAAACTTTGACCATAGATATTTAGATATTAAAGAGATATTAATTATTAACTTCTTAGGGAGCAGCGCACGAGGTGACCGTTTTGGAGAGCCTGGCGTGCCCAAAGTAAAATGCCTCCCATTCAGGCCCAGAAAATAGGATATATTTAGTACCATTGGATAGGAAACACTCTGAATTTTCTAAAAGTGTTAACATTTTGTCTGTGAGTAAAACAGAACGGATATGGCAGGCAAAAACCCGAGGAATTTCTGTCCTGGAAAAAGTGGTTTTGACAGATTGCCTCATTTAGAACCCCTCCCTTATGAAAATGCCCATATAAGGGCATATGAATGCAGTACCTATCGCTTCCTCTGGATGTCAACAGTCTCGAGAAAGTGTTCTGATTCTTTTTAGATGCTTTTAGAGTAGAGAAGAAGACGAATAAGGAAGTGTCCACACAGATGTCAATACAAGTAAATGCGCGCTCCCGGCTGGCGCGTTCTTTGGTTTTTTCCTTTCTTATCGCCCAGTTTATATTCCGGTTGAAATATTACACTATTTATACATAAAAGTGTTCCTAAGGATACATTTAAAATGATGTTTGATTGTTCTTGGACAAGTTTATAGGTATAAGTTGAACGAGTTCTCTTCACGTTTCAATGGACGATTTGGAGGCTCTATTTTCTCATTATAACGTGCCAACCAAACTGAGATTTATGGATATAATACATTACTTTTTCTAACAAAAGAACCATGGATTGTCTTCGTTGGACACTTGGGAAGCCCTCAGCAGAAGTTCTTCAAAAGGTAATTGATTTGTTTTCGTTGTGAAATGTGTTTTGTGTGAACCGCATGGTTTATGAATTTATGGTAATGGGAAAAATATGTGGTGTGCTATCCTCAAACAATCAAATGTGGTGCTTTCCCCGTAAAGCCTGACAACGCTGTGATATTTCCAAGAAGCAGAGCTTTTGATGACTATGAAACACTTGTAAATTGATGCATGTTTAATAATTCAACTTTTGGATTTTGAATTTGGCGCCTTGCATTTCACCTGGTAGTGTCGGGAGTGGGGCGCTAGCGCCCCAGCGCACCTTGCTGCTCCTTAAGAAGTTAAAGACATGATAGATCAGACACATAGTATATAAAGGAGTGAGATCTGTATAAAGACAGAGTGGCTGTGGAATGTGCTGGGTGGACGGGAGGAGATCAAATGATTGCTATAGGGGAAGCAGATGGACATCTGTGGATTAGGCGAAGGCGGGGTTGAGGTCAGGAGGTGAGGTCAGATCCCATGAAGGGAGTAATAAGGGTTTACTACCCTTTTCCTGTAGAACCATAAGATGTAAGGAGGAGTGTCTTAAGTACAAGTTTTTTCTCATCAATCTACACACAACACCCCATAATGACATAACTTATTTACATTCAGACCCTTTGCTATGAGACTCGAAAGTGAGCTCAGGTGCATCATGTTTCCATTGATCATCATTGAGATGTCTCTACAACTTGATTGTAAATTAAATTGATTGCGCATGATTTGGAATGGCACACACCTGTCTATATAAGGTCCCACAGTTGACAGTGCATGTCAGAGCAAGAATCAAGCCATGAGGTCGAAGGAATTGTCCTTAGAGCTCTGAGACAGGATTGTGTCGAGTCACAGATCTGGGGAAGGGTACCAAAAGAAATATGCAGTATTGAAGGTCTCCAAGAACACAGTGTTTTCCATCATTCTTAAATGAAAGACATTTGGAACAATCAAGACTTCCTAGAGCTGGCCGCCTGGCCAAACTGAGCAATCACGGAGAAGGGCCTTGGTCAGGGAGGTGACCAAGAACCCGATAGTCACTCTGACAGACCACCAGTGTTCCTCAGTGGAGATGGGAGAACCATCCAGAAGGACAACCATCTCTGCAGCACTCCACCAATCAGGCATTTATGGTAGAGTTGCCAGATGTAAGTTACTCCTCATTAAAAGGCACATGACAGCCCACTTGGAGTTTGCCAAAAGGCACCTTAGACCATAAGAAACAAGATTCTCTGGTCTGATGAAACCAAGATTGAACACTTTGTCTTGAATGCCAAGCGTCACATCTGGAGAAAATCTGGCACCATCCCTACGTTGAAGCATGGTGGTAGCAGCATCACGATGTGGGGATGTCTTTCAGTGGCAGGACTAGGAGACTAATCTGGATTGAGGGAAAGAAGAACAGAGCAAACAAGGTCCATGAAGTTAATAACTTGCTTGTAACATATGACATTCATATTCTGATATTCTTATCTCTGAAACTCATTTAGATAATACCTTTGATGATACAGTGGTAGCAATACATTTTTATAACATCTACCGAATAGACAGAAATACCAACGGAGGCGGTGTTGTGGTCTATATTCAGAACCACAATCCTGTAATGCTTAGAGATGATCTAATGTTGAGAGGGATGAGGCAAATGATGTGGCAATTAAGTCTGTCAGCCCAACTGATTGGCAAACATACTGCAAATTAAGAAATCATGTGACTAAACTAAAGAAAAAGAAAAAGAAACTGCACTATAAAACAAAGATAAATTATAAAGAATGGTAGTAAAAAGCTTTGGGGCACCTTAAATTAAATTTTGGGAAAAAATGCCAACTCGGCTTCTTCATTCATTGAATCAGATGGCTCATTCATCACAAAGCCCACTGATATTGCAAACTACTTGAATTACTTTTTTATTGGCAAGATAAGCAAACGTTGGGATGACATACCAGCAACAAACGCTGACACTACACATCCAAGTATATCGGACCAAATTATGAATTCCGTAAAGTCAGTGTGGAAGAGGTGAAAAAAGTATTGTTGTCTATCGACAATGACAAGTCACTGGGGTCTGACAATCTGGATGGAAAATTACTGAGGATAATAGCAGACGGTATTGCCACTCCTGTTTACCAAATCTTCAATTTAAGCATACTAGAGAGTGTGTGCCCTCAGGCCTGGAGGGAAGCTAAAATCATTCCGCTACCCAAGAATAGTAAAGCCCCCTTTACTGGCTCAAATAGTCGACCAATCAGCCTGTTACCAACCCTCAGTAAACTTCTGAAAAAAAATGGTGTTTGACCAGATTCAATGCTGTTTACAGTAAACAAATTGACAACTGAATTTCAGCATGCTTATAGGGAAGGACACTCAACAAGCACAAAACTTACACAAATGACTGATGGTTGGCTGAGAGAAATTGATGATAAAATGATTGTGACATTATCGATCATAGTCTGCTGCTTGAAAAACGTATGTGTTATGGCTTTACACCCCCTGCTATAATGTGGATAAAGAGTTACTTGTCTAACAGAACACAGATGGTGTTCTTTAATGGAAGACTCTCAAATATTATCCAGATAGAATCAGGAATTCCCCAGGGTAGCTGTTTAGGCCACTTGCTTTTAAATTTTTTACTAACGACATGCCAATGACTTTGAGTAAAGCCAGCGTGTCTATATATGCGGATGACTCAACACTATACAAGTCAGCTACTACAGTGACTGAAATGACTACAACAGTCAACAAAGAGTTGCAGTTAGTTTCAGAGTGGGTGGCAAGGAATAAGTTATCCCAAAATATTTTTTTAACTAAAAGCATTGTATTTGGAACAAAACACTCATTAAACCCTATACCTATATACTAAATATTGTAATAAATAATGTGGATATTGAGCAAGTTGTAAACTGTCATGGTCAAAAGATATTGATACAGTAGTAGCTAAGATGGGGAGAAGTCTGTCTATAATAAAGTGATGCTCTGCCTCCTTCTAACACTATCAACAAGGCAGGTCCTACAGGCCCTAGTTTTGTCGCACCTTGACTACTGTTCTCAGGAAAATTGCAATTGTCTCTGTACACAGAGAGCTAATATTAATAATATGCATGCCAATCTCTCCTGGCTGAAAGTGGAAGAGAGATTGACTTCCTCACTACTTGTAATTATGAGAGGTATTGACATGTTGAATGCACCGAGCTGTCTGTCTAAACTACTGGCACACAGCTCGGACACCCACGCATAGCCCACAAGAAATGCCACAAGATGTTGCTTCACAGTCCCAGAAAGTCCAGAACAGACTATTGGAGGCACACAGTACTACATAGAGCCATGACTACATGGAACACTATTCCACATCAGGTAACTGACGCAAGCAGTAAAATTAGATAAAAAAAAACAGATAAAAAAACAACTTATGGAACAGCGGGACTGTGAATCAACACAGACATTGGCGCAGACACATGCATGCATACACACACACACACACACACACACAACACACACACACACACGATAACATATGCACTATACATACACATGGATTTAGTACTGTAGATATGATGTAGTGTTGGAGTAGGGGCCTGAGGGCACACAGTGTGTTGTGAAATCTGTGAATGTATTGTAACGTTTTAAAATGGTATAAACTGCCTTAATTCTTCTGGACCCCAGGAAGGGTAAAGGGGATCCCAAAGGGTATCCATAATAAATACAAATACAAATACAAAATAAATCCTTGATGAAATCCTGTTACAGAGCGCTCAGGACCTCAGACCGGAGCGAAGGTTCACCTTCCAACAGAAAAACGACCCTAAGCACACAGCCAAGACAACCCAGGATTGGCTTCGGGACAAGTCTCTAAATGTCCTTGAGTGGCCCAGCCAGAACACGGACTTGAACTCAATCAAACATCTCTGGAGAGACCTGAAAATAGCTGTGCAGTGACGCTAACCATCCAACCTGACAAAGCTTGAGAGGATCTGCAGAGAATAATTGGAGAAACTCCCCAAATACAGGTGTGCCAAGCTTGTAGCGTCATAGCCAAGAAAACTGAAGGCTGTAATCTCTGCCAAAGTTGCTTCAACAAATGACTGAGTAAATGGTTTGAATACTTATGTAATTGTGATATTTCAGTTGTTTATACATTTGCAAACATTTCTATAAACCTGGTTTGGTTTGTCATTATGGTGTATGGTGTGTAGATTGATGAGGGAAAAAAACACTTTAATCCATTTTAGAATGAGGCTGCATTGTAACAAAATCTGGAACAAGTCAAGAGGCCTGAATACTTTCCGTATGCACTGTGTATATACACACACATAAGCACACACGCCCTGAACGTAACTTTTAAACCTGTGAGGCAGCAACTGTCTGAAATTCGTGAGAGTTCAATTACTGTGCCCATGGTATTATACAAAAACAAAGGATGACACCTCACAATGCATGTGCCAACTCAGCGTCAGGGAAGTAATTACAGAGCTACATTATATGTTCTGCAGTGTATTCTGTGGTGGCTCACTCTCTCTCTGTCTCTCTCTCTCTCTCGTTCTCTCACACTCTCTCTCTTGCTTTCTCTCTTTCTCTCCCTTCTCTCTCTCTCTCTCTCTCTCTGTGTGACAACACGATGTGTAAACTCAACATCAGGATGAAATGTTACATTATCACGTTTCAGGTAAGACACAAGTGCAGACTATGTTAAAGTAACAATGTTTATTACAACAACAGGGGCAGGCAAACGACAGGTCAAGAGGCAGGCAGAAATCCAGAGTAGGGGCTAAGGCACCAGACGGCAGGCAGGCTCAGGGTCAGGGGCAGGCAGAATGGTCAGGCAGGCGGGCTCAGAGTCAGGACAGACAAAGGACAAAATCAGGAGGGTGAGAAAAAGAGAGACTGGGGAAAAGCAGGAGCTGAGGCAACACGCTGGTTGACTTGAACTAACAAGACGAACTGGCCACAGACAAACAGAGAACACAGGTATAAGTACCCAGGGGATAATGGGGAAGATGGGCGACACCTGGAGGGGGTGGAGACAAGCACAAGGACAGGTGAAACAGATCAGAGCGTGTCATACATAGTGTGCTCTGTGTGAGTGTATGTGTTTAGGTATCAGTGGAGGCTCCTCCTCAGAGGAGGGGGAGGACCATCCTCCTCAGTGGGTCTCCCAAATTATACTAAATATTTTCAAGTCACCAAAAAATTCATTAAAACACACTGTTTCGCAATGGAAGTCTACAGTAACCTCAACAGCACTCTGTAGGGTAGCACCATGGTGTAGCTGGAGGACAGCTAGCTTCTGTTTTCCTCTGGGAACATTGACTTCAATACAAACCCTAGGAGGCTCGTAGGCCTCACCACCTTCCATAGACCTACATGGAACACCTCCAACCAATCAAAGCTTTTGCAGTATGAACTGGCTTGTTGCCCTCCAATCATAGGATTAGGATGAGATAATTAACCTAGTGTGTTGAATTGGAGTTGTGCCGCAGAGCATTATGGGAAGGGTACTATGTGTTGAGAAGCTTGGTGAGTTGGTGACATTATTGGATAGAGATTGAAAAGTGGTAGTTATTATATTTTTGGGGATTCAATTCTAATGAGTTTCTTGAAATTACAGGAGACGGAGGAGTTAAATCGTTTTCTTGGTTTTAGAACTTTATTTTTGTGTCCAGTTAGTGCAAATAATTGCAATTTACCTTTCTAACTTCAGTAGCTAGCTAGCTACCAGTGCGAGTATGCAGTTTTCTCCGACAGAATGGTAGAATGGCCAATAATGCCAAAAATGTTGTGGACTTTTTGTTGAAGAACCCCTTTAATTCTCTGGGGTACACGCAAAAGGTGCGAATTAAAAGTGAGGGTCGACCTCTGCCTGAGATCAGTTTCATGAAGAAGGTTGAAAAGGTGAGGGCGTTCAATACCAATTGGTATTAAAAGTATAGCTGGTTAACAGGGAGCATTTCATCAAGCCACCTGCATTGCTGGCCATGCCTGCTTTTTGGAAAGATGGAGCCTTGGTGGAAAGGTGGGTACAGTGACCTGAAGAACATCGATCGTTCAGCTAAACCGTAAAACAAAAGCAGGGAGCATGTACATCAAATCAAATCAAATCAAATTGTATTGGTCACATACACATGTTTAGCAGATGTTATTGCGGGTGTAGCGAAATGCTTGTGTTTCTAGCTCCAACAGTGAAAAATATCTAGCAAGTAACATCTAACAATTTCACAACAATACACACAAACTAAAGTAACGGAATTTAATTAAGAATATATAAATATATGGAGGAGCAATGTCAGAGCGGCATAGACTAAGATACTGCAGAATAGAATAGAATACAGTATACACATATGAGATGAATAATGCAAAATATGTAAACACTATTACAGTGACTAGTGTTCCGTTATTAAAGTCGCCAGTGATTTCAAGTCTATGTATGTAGGGCAGCAGCCTAATGTGCTAGTGATGGCTATTTCACTTCTTAGGGCTAGGGGGCAATATTTTGAAGTTCTAGTGAAAAACATGCACAAAGTAAACGGCCTGTTACTCAGGCCCAGAAGCTAGGATACGCATATAATAGTAGCTTTGGATAGAAAACACTCTGAAGTTTCTAAAACTGTCTGTGAGTATAACAGAACTGATATGGCAGGAAAAAACCTGAGCAAAATCCATCCGGGATGTCTGAATCCTGTCATGTCACACTGTTTTCAATAGGCCAGCTATTCAAAGTGTTAAAATAATGTATGTGAGTATAACAGAACTGATATAGCAGGCGAAAACCCGAGGAAGATCCATCCGGATTTGCAGTTTTTTTGTATATGACCTTTTTCTCCAGGCTGCCTATTGATTTTAACCTATTAGGGAGCAGTGGGGCGCTACCAGGTGAAATGCAAGGCGCCAAATTCAAAATCCAAAAGTCGAATTATTAAACATGCACCAATATACAAGTGTTTCATACTCATCAAAAGCTCTGTTTCTTGGCAATATCACAGCGTTGTCAGATTTCAAAAAGGCTTTACGGCGAAAGCACCACATTTGATTGTTTGAGGGTAGCACCTTCACTATTTTTGCCATTACCATGAATTCATTAGCCTTCACAGTTCACACAAAACACATTTCACAGCGAAAACAAATCAATTACCTGTTGAAGAACTTCTGCTGAGGTCTTCCTAAGTGTCCAACGAAGACAATCCATGGTTCTTTTGTTAGAAAAAGTAATGTATTATATCCTTAAATCTCCATTTGGTTTGTGCGTTATAATCAGAAACTACAGCCTCCACTCCTCCATTGAAACGTGACTAGAACTCGTTCAACTTATACCTATAAACTTGTCCAAGAACAATCAAACATCATTTTAAATGTATCCTTAGGAACACACTTTACGTTTATTTACTATAATAATTCAACCGGAATATAAACTGGGCTATAAAGACGGTAAAAAACAGAGAGCGCTTGGCGAGAGCGCGCGTCCTCTCCTATTGACTTCCAAGGGGACACTTCCTGATTTCCTCTTCTTCTCTGCTCTAAAGCATCCAAACAAGGCTCTAGCACTAAGCAGAACAGATAGGAAGAGGAAGTAGTGAAGGGACCACATTTGTCAACAACGTTTCACGGGAGCGAGATTGTGAGCGCGCCCCACTTTATTATCCTTTCCTATCATTCACGTTATCGTCCGGTTGAAATGTTACAGTAAATATACATAAAAGGATACCTAAGGATACATTAAAAATTATGTTTGATTTGTTTGTAGAAAGTGTATAGGTATATTTGAACGCTTTCTCTTCACGGTTCAATGGGCGACTCGACGTTGGATTTTCTGATCATAATGCGCCAACCAAACGGAGATTTATGGATATAATAAATTACTTTTTCTAACAAAATAACCATTGGATGTCTTGGTTGGACACTTGGGAAGCCCTCAGCAGAAGTTCTTCGAGAGGTAAGTGATTTATTTTAGCTCTTATATGGGTTTTGTGTGACCCGCGCTGGTTATGAATTCATGCTAATGCATAAATATGTGGGGTGCTATCCTCAAACAATCAAATGTTGTGCTTTCGCCATAAAGCCTTTTTGAAATCTGACAACGCTGTGATATTGCCAAGAATCAGAGCTTTTGATGACTATGCAACACTTGTATATTGATGAATGTTTAGTAATTCAACTTTTGGATTTTGAATTTGGCGCCTTACATTTCACCGGGTAGTGTCGGGAGCGGCCCGCTTGCACGCCGTTTATCCCTAAGAGGTTATATTCCGTCTGAAAAATTATAGTTCATATTCATTTTAGGGTATCTGAGTATTGATTAAAAATGCTGTTTGACTTTTTTCGACAAACTTTTCGGGTACTTTTGGGATATCGTTTGTCTGCATGGATGAAAGCCATTGGGCAGGTAGATTACTGAACAAAACGCGCCAACCCAACAGAGCTGTAAGGATATAAAGAGGAACTTTATCGAATAAAAGGACCTTTTATTGTGTAACCTGGACGCTTGGGTATGCCATCAGAGGAGATCATCAAAGGTAAGTGATTTATTTTATGCTATTTTTGAGTTTTGTGACACCTCTGCTGGTTATGCTATTATGGTAATTGAGTTTTTGAGTGGGGCGCTGTCCTCAGTCAATCAAATGTTCTGCTTTCGCTGTAAAGCCTTTTTGAACTCTGACAATCTGACAAATCTGACTATGTGCAGCATTTGTGTTTTCATTAATGTTTGAAATAAGTATTTTTGTAATTTGAATTTAGCGCTCTGCATTTCACCGGATGTTTCACCGGATGGATCCGTAACAGGTTAACAGTATGATGGCCTTGAGATAGAAGCTGTTTTTTAGTCTCTCGGTCCCAGCTTTGACGCACCTGTCCTGACCTTGCCTTCTGGATGATAGCAGGGTGAACAGGCAGTGGCTCGGGTGGTTGCTATACTTTTTGGCCTTCCTGTGACATCGGGTGCTGTAGGTGTCCTGGAGGGTAGGTAGTTTGCCCGGTGATGCGTTGGGCAGACCGCACCACCCTCTGGCAAACCCTGATACAGTCCTTACAGGATGCTCTCAATTGTGTATCTGTAAAAGTTTGCAGAAGTCAAATTTCTTCAGCCTTCTGAGGTTGAAGAGATGCTGTTGCACCTTCTTCACCACACTGTCTGTGTGGGTGGACCATTTCAGTTTGTCAGTGATGTGTACACCGAGGAACTTGAAGCTTTCCACATTCTCCACAGCGGTCCCGTCATTGTGGATAGGGGAGTGCTCCCTCTGCTGTTTCCTGAAGTCCACGATCAGCTCCTTTGTTTTGTTGACATTGGTTGAGAGGTTATTTTCCTGGCACCACACATATTGGTAATCAGGCCTACTACTGTTGTGTCGTCTGCAAACTTCATGATTGAGTCGGAGTCGTGCTTGGCCACGCAGTCATGGCTGAACAGGGAGTACCGGAGGGGTCTAAGGGGCCTCAGCGGCCTCAGTGTTGAAGATCAGCATGGCAGACGTGTTGTTGCCTACCCTTACCACCTGGGGGAGACCCGTCAGGAAGTCCAGGATCCAGTTGCAGAGGGAGGTGTTTAGTCCCAGGGTCCTTAGCTTGGTGATGAGCTTTGTGGGCACTATGGTGATAAACACTGAGCTGTAGTCAATTAACAACATTCTCACATAGGTGTTCCTTTTGTACAGGTGGGAAAGGGCAGTGTGGAGTGCGATTGAGATTGCGTCATCTGTGGATCTGTTGGGGCGGTATGCAAATTGGAGGAGGTCTAGGGTATCCAGGATGATGCTATTGATGTGAGCCATGACCAGCCTTTCAAAGTACTTCATGGATATTGACCTCAGTGCTACGTGGCAGTAATCATTTCAGAAGTTTACCTTTGCTTCCTTGGGCACAGGGACTATGGTGGTGTGCTTGAAATATGTAGATATTACAGACTCGGTCAGGGAGAAGTTGAAAATGTCAGTGAAGACACTTGCCTGTTGGATTGCGCATGCTTTGAATACATGTCCTAGTAATCCGTCTGGCCCCGCGGCTTAGGTCTTGCTCACATCGGCTACCGAGAGGGTTATCACACAGTCATCCGTAACAGTGCGCTCATGCATGCTTCAGTGTTGCTTGCCTCAAAGCGAGCATAAAAGGCATTTAGCTTGTCTTGTAGGCTCGCGTCACTGGGCAGCTCGCTGCTGGGTTTCCCTTTGTAGTCTTTAGTAGTTTTCAAGCCCTGCCACATTCGACGAGGGTCAGAGCCGGTGTAGTAGGATTCAGTCTTAAGGCTGTATTGATGCTTTGCCTGTTTGGTTGTTCGTCTGAGGGCGTAGCAGGATTTCTTATAAGCGTCCGGATTAGTGTCCAGCTCCTTGAAAGGCGGCAGCTCTGGTGACCACTCCACCGCCATTGCCAACTTTCTCCTGATGTGAACTGAAGCTATGTCTCATGTGCCCGCTCATCCCAAAGCACATTGAATGTTTCCTCTCCATGCACTGTGAGAATCCCTATAAATTGTCTCTCCTTACTGTATGTAGAGTCAATCACATACATGATCACATTATTACACATCAATGATTTTACTCCTTGCTTGGACTAACTCATTCTTAGCTCCTTTGTCTAACTGTGTAGTGTGTTGTGTTATTGTTTTTTGTCTTCCCAGTCAAATCCAGTCCTGCACTGAAGTCAAGCCTCTGAACACCTCAACTCATGCCTCATACCTTCATTCAATAATTGCTGTGATCTCTTTCCAACACTGTGTAAGTAGCCCTCTCATTCCCATTTGCCATAACATTGTACTATAAATGTCTTTATTAAACGCTTTAGGTTAAAATAATTTGTCTTAGACGATTTTTGAAAAACACTTTGTCGTCTCTGTGCGTTCCGCGCCAATACTTGGGTCTCTCATCCTCCTAAATGTGTCAAGTCACCAGCCTCTACTGGTGTGTATATAAAGTACATTTTGAAAGTATTCACCCCCCTTGACTTTTTCCACATTTTGTTACGTTACAGCCTTATTCTAAACTTAATTAAATTGTTTACAATCTACACACAATACCCCATAACTCAGAACTTTGTTGACGCACCGATTACAGGCTTGAGTCTTCTTGGGTATGACGCTACAAGCTTGGCCGGGCTACCAGCTCTAGGAATAGTCTTGGTGGTTCCAAACTTCTTCCATTTAAGAATGATGTAGGCCACTGTGTCCTTGGGGACCTTCAATGCTGCATAAATGTTTTGGTACGCTTCCCCAGATCTGTGCCTCGACACAATCCTGTCTCGGAGCTCTACAGACAATTCCTTTGACCTCATGGCTTGGTTTTTGCTCTGACATGCACTGTCAACTGTGGGACATTATATAGACAGGTGTGTGCCTTTACAAATCATGTCCAATTAATTGAATTTACCACACGCGGACTCCAATGAAGTTGTAAAAACATCTCAATGATGATCAATGGAACCAGGATGCACCTGCGCTCAATTTTGAGTCTCATAGCAAAGGGTCTGAAAACATAAGTAAATAAGGTATTTTTTTAAATGTTATAAGTCTGCAACAATTTCTATAAACCTGTTTTCTCTTTGTCATTATGGGGTATTGTGTGTAGATTGATGAGAGAGGAAAAACAATTTATTTTTAGAATAAGGCTGTAACGTAACAAAATGTGGAAAAAGTCAAGGGGTCTGAATACTTTCCGAATGCACTGTATGTGTACGGGTGTGTGACACGTCACAATGTGCAAACGGATTGTCAGGGATTTAATTGTTCACTGTGTGAAGCAGAGAGAGATAATCCGCTTCTCATCTCTTCGTGTAGGAGATGACAGAGTCCTTTCAATGTGGATCTCAGTCAATATCATGTGATACAATAGGATTCTTATAATAGCAAGATAGGTTATGAAGTGTGATTTGTCTCTTTGAGGGATTTGGCGGGTTTGAAATGTTTCATTATGGATAAATTACATCCTTTCTACCAGTGTAGATCCACACTTATATAATCCAGGGAGCAGACTGGAAAGGATATCCTTTACCTTATATTTATATAGCTAGGCAAGTCAGTTAAGAACAAATTCTTATTTACAATGATGTGCTATCCCTCTTGCACTGAGATGCAGTGCCTTAGACAGCTGCGCCACTCGGGAGCCCTTACCAGTCCGTTATTACAAACACACACATGCACATTATCGCGCAAGAACACGCTCGCACACACACACATACAGTCACACACACACACCCTGAGGGTTCCTTACACATTTGGTCAGCTCTGATGAATGGTTTTGTCTAGAAAAGAAGGATGGTGTTTGGTGCCTTGACCTCCCTCCTGGCACACAGGCATCCACACTGCGACATCTCTCATCACCAAACAAATAGTCGCAATGTTACAGAAATCACTCATAACTTCACTTTCTAATACTATCTAATTCAAACAAATGACCTCAGAAATCTCCAGACACAAAGTTAAATTTTCTTCTGGTGACTTTCTCCATCTGTCAGCTGAATATTGTCAACAAAAAATTTGTTTTTCCTCCTGTCAGCTGAATATCATCACCAGTAAATGGTTTCTCCACCTGTCAGGTGAATATCATCACCAGTAAATGGTTTCTCCTCCTGTCAGGTGAATATCATCACCAGTAAATGGTTTCTCCTCCTGTCAGCTGAATATCATCACCAGTAAATGGTTTCTCCACCTGTCAGGTGAATATCATCACCAGTAAATGGTTTCGCCTCCTGTCAGGTGAATATCGTCACCAGTAAATGGTTTCTCTTCCTGTCAGCTGAATATCATCACCAGTAAATGGTTTCTCCTCCTGTCAGGTGAATATCATCACCAGTAAATGGTTTCTCCTCCTGTCAGCTGAATATCATCACCAGTAAATGGTTTCTCCACCTGTCAGGTGAATATAATCACCAGTAAATGGTTTCTCCTCCTGTCAGGTGAATATCATCACCAGTAAATGGTTTCTCCTCCTGTCAGCTGAATATCATCACCAGTAAATGGTTTCTCCTCCTGTCAGGTGAATACAGGGAGGGAAAAAGGTATTTGATCCCCTGCTGATTTTGTACGTTTGCCCAATGACAAAGAAATTATCAGTCTATAATTTTAATGGTAGGTTTATTTGAACAGTGAGAGACAGAATAACAACAAAAAAATCCAGAAAAACGCATGTGAAAAATGTTATAAATTTATTTGCATTTTAATGAGGGAAATAAATATTTGACACCCTCTCAATCAGAAAGATTTCTGGCTCCCAGGTGTCTTTTATACAGGTAACGAGCTGAGATTAGGAGCACACTCTTAAAGGGAGGGCTCCTAATCTCACTTGTTACCTGTATAAAAGACACCTGTCCACAGAAGCAATCAATCCATCAGATTCCAAACTCTCCACCATGGCCAAGACCAAAGAGCTCTCCAAGGATGTCAGGGACAAGATTGTAGACCTACACAAGGCTGGATTGGGCTACAAGACCATCGCCAAGCAGCTTGGTGAGAAGGTGACAACAGTTGGTGCGATTATTCGCAAATGGAAGAAACACAAAATAACTGTCAATCTCCCTCGGCCTGGGGCTCCATGCAAGATCTCACCTCGTGGAGTTGCAATGATCATGAGAACGGTGAGGAATCAGTCCAGAACTACACGGGAGGATCTTGTCAATGATCTCAAGGCAGCTGGGACCATAGTCACCAAGAAAACAATTGGTAACACACTACGACGTGAAGGACTGAAATCCTGCAGCACCCGCAAGGTCCCCCTGCTCAAGAAGGCACATATACATGCCCTTCTGAAGTTTGCCAATGAACATCTGATTGATTCAGAGGACAACTGGGTGAAAGTGTTGTGTTCAGATGAGACCAAAATGGAGCTCTTTGGCATCAACTCAACTCGCCGTGTTTGGAGGAGGAGGAATGCTGCCTATGACCCCAAGAACACCATCCCCACCGTCAAACATGGAGGTGGAAACATTATGCTTTGGGGGTATTGTTCTGCTAAGGGGACAGGACAACTTCACCGCATCAAAGGGACGATGGACGGGGCCATGTACCGTCAAATCTTGGGTGAGAACCTCCTTCCCTCAGCCAGGGCATTGAAAATGGGTCGTGGATGGGTATTCCAGCATGACAATGACCCAAAACACACGGCCAAGGCAACAATGGAGTGGCTCAAGAAGAAGCACATTAAGGTCCTGGAGTGGCCTAGGCAGTCTCCAGACCTTAATCCCATAGAAAATCTGTGGAGGGAGCTGAAGGTTCAAGTTGCCAAACGTCAGCCTCGAAACCTTAATGACTTGGAGAAGATCTGCAAAGAGGAGTTGGACAAAATCCCTCCTGAGATGTGTGCTAACCTGGTGGCCAACTACAAGAAACGTCTGACCTCTGTGATTGCCAACAAGGGGTTTGCCACCAAGTACTAAGTCATGTTTTGCAGAGGGGTCAAATACTTATTTCCCTCATTAAAATGCAAATCAATTTATAAACTTTTTCACATGCGTTTTTCTGGATTTTTTTGTTGTTATTCTGTCTCTCACTGTTCAAATAAACCTACCATTAAAATTATAGACTGAT
>QNTS01002663.1:125966-166703 GCA_003317085.1 Hucho hucho | reverse complement strand
ACTAACACATACACACTAACACATACATACTAACAAATACACACTAACACATACACACTAACACATACATACTAACATATACACACTAACGCATACACACTAACACATACACACTAACACATACACATTAACACATACATACTAACATATACACACTAACACATTCATACTAACACATATATACTAACACATACATACTAACACATACACACTAACACATTCATACTAACACATACATACTAACACGTACACACTAACACGTACATACTAACACATACACACTAACATATACACACTAACACATACACACTAACACATACACACTAACACATACATACTAACACATACACACTAACACATACACACTAACACATACATATTTACACATACATACTAACATATACATACTAACACATACACACTAACACATTCATGCTAACACATATATACTAACACATACACACTAACACATACATACTAACAAATACACACTAACACATACACACTAACACATTCATACTAACACATATATACTAACACGTACACACTAACACATACATACTAACAAATACATACTAACGCATACACACTAACACATACACATTAACACATACATACTAACATATACATACTAACACATACACACTAACACATTCATACTAACACATACATACTAACACGTACACACTAACACGTACATACTAACACATACACACTAACATATACACACTAACACATACACACTAACACATACACACTAACACATACACACTAACACATACACACTAACACATACATATTTACACATACATACTAACATATACATACTAACACATACACACTAACACATTCATACTAACACATATATACTAACACATACACACTAACACATACATACTAACAAATACACACTAACACATACACACTAACACATACACACTAACACGTACATACTAACACATATGCACTAACACATTCAAACTAACATGATTAGTAAATATTCCCATTGATATATCACCACAAATTATACATCACTTTATATTGTGGCAAAATGCCCACAGCAATTTACATATCCCAGTTAGCCTCTGGATTACCTCACAGTGAGGACATGGGACCTATAATTACACTATAATACGTTTCAAGGGCAAATAAAATCTGCTTTTTCTGACTCATCAGGTTTGACGGCAGAATATATTTTTCCCCCATGAGAAGGTGCATTTATATACTGTATAACGTACACAGAGAGAACACAGTGCATTTGGAGAGTATTCAGACCACATTACTTTTTCCACATTTTGTTACGTTACAGCCTTATTCTAAAAATGAGTAAATAATTTTTTTCCCCTCATCAATCTACACACAATACCCATAACGGAAAAGCGAAAACAGGTTTTTAGATATGTTTGTAAATGTATTAAAAATAAAAAACAGAAATACCATATTTACATAACTATTCAGACCCTTTGCTATGAGACTCTAAATCAAGCTCAGGTTTATCCTGTTCCATTGATCCTCCTAGAAAGACACACACCTGTCTACATAATGTCCCACAGTTGACAGTGCATGTCAGAGCAAAACCAAGCCATGAGGTCAAAGGAATTGTCTTTAGAGCTCCGAGACAAGATTGTGTCGAGGCACAGATCTGGGGAATGGTACCAAAACATTTCTGAAGCATTGAAGGTCTCCAAGAACACAGTGGCCTCCATCATTCTTAAATAGTGGAAGTTTGGAACCACCAAGACTCTTCCTAGAGCTGGCCGCCTGTCCAAACTGAGCAATCGGGGGGACCACCTCTGACAGAGCTCCAGAGTTTTTTTGTGGAGATGGGAGGCCATTCCAGAAGGACAACCATCTCTGCAGCACTCCACCAATGAAGACTTTACGGTAGAGTGGCCAGACGGAAGCCTCTCCTCAGCAAAAAGCACATGACAGCCCGCTTTGAGTTTGCCAAAAGGCACCTAAAGGACTCAGACCATGAGAAACAAGATGTTCTGGTCTGATGAAACCAAGATTGAAACCTGGCACCATCCCTACGTTGAAGCATGGTGGTGGCAGCATCATGCTGTCAGGGTGTAACATCTCCGGATAGACCTAAAAAATAGCTATGCAGCGATGCTCCCCATCCATCCTGACAGAGCATGAGAGTATTTGCAGAGAAGAATGGGAGAAACTCTCCAAATACAGGTGTGCCAAGCTTGTAGCATCGTACCCTAGAAGACTCGAGGATGTAATCGCTGCCAAAGGTGATTCAACAAAGTACTTAGTAAAGGGTCTGAATACTTATGTAAATGTGATATTTCTGCTCTTTAGATATTGCACTTATTTCTTTTTTTTATTATTGTTTTTTGTCATTATGGGCTATTGTGTGTAGATTAATGAGGGGGTTGGGGAACAATTTAATCCAATTTAGAATAAGGCTGTAACATAACAGCATTTGTAAAGGGGCTGAAATACTACGAGTGCACTATACAGTGGGGCAAAAAAGTATTTAGTCAGCCACCAATTGTGCAAGTTCTCTCACTTAAAAAGATGAGAGAGGCCTGTAATTTTCATCATAGGTACACTTCAACTATGACAGACAAAATGAGGAAAAAAAATCCAGAAAATCACATTGTAGGATTTTTAATGAATTTATTTGCAAATTATGGTGGAAAATAAGTATTTGGTCACATACAAACAAGCAAGATTTCTGGCTCTCACAGACCTGTAACTTCTTCTTTAAGAGGCTCCTCTGTCCTCCACTCGTTACCTGTATTAATGGCACCTGTTTGAACTTGTTATCAGTATAAAAGACACCTGTCCACAACCTCAAACAGTCACACTCCAAACTCCACTATGGCCAAGACCAAAGAGCTGTCAAAGGACACCAGAAACAAAATTGTAGACCTGCACCAGGTTGGGAAGACTGAATCTGCAATAGGTAAGCAGCTTGGTTTGAAGAAATCAACTGTGGGAGCAATTATTAGGAAATGGAAGACATACAAGACCACTGATAATCTTCCTCGATCTGGGGCTCCACGCAAGATCTCACCCCGTGGGGTCAAAATGATCACAAGAACGGTGAGCAAAAATCCCAGAACCACACGGGGGGACCTAGTGAATGACCTGCAGAGAGCTGGGACCAAAGTAACAAAGCCTACCATCAGTAACACACTACGCCGCCAGGGACTCAAATCCTGCAGTGCCAGACGTGTCCCCCTGCTTAAGCCAGTACATGTTCAGGCCCGTCTGAAGTTTGCTAGAGAGCATTTGGATGATCCAGATGAGGATTGGGAGAATGTCATATGGTCAGATGAAACCAAAATAGAACTTTTTGGTAAAAACTCAACTCGTCGTGTTTGGAGGACAAAGAATGCTGAGTTGCATCCAAAGAACACCATACCTACTGTGAAGCATGGGGGTGGAAACATCATGCTTTGGGGCTGTTTTTCTGCAAAGGGACCAGGACGACTGATCCGTGTAAAGGAAAGAATGAATGGGGCCATGTATCGTGAGATTTTGAGTGAAAACCTCCTTCCTTCAGCAAGGGCATTGAAGATGAAACGTGGCTGGGTCTTTCAGCATGACAATGATCCCAAACACACCGCCCGGGCAACGAAGGAGTGGCTTCGTAAGAAGCATTTCAAGGTCCTGGAGTGGCCTAGCCAGTCTCCAGATCTCAACCCCATAGAAAATCTTTGGAGGGAGTTGAACGTCCGTGTTGCCCAGCGACAGCCCCAAAACATCACTGCTCTAGAGGAGATCTGCATGGAGGAATGGGCCAAAATACCAGCAACAGTGTGTGAAAACCTTGTGAAGACTTACAGAAAACGTTTGACCTCTGTCATTGCCAACAAAGGGTATATAACAAAGTATTGAGATAAACTTTTGTTATTGACCAAATACTTATTTTCCACCATAATTTGCAAATAAATAAATAAAAAATCCTACAATGTGATTTTCTGGATTTCTTTTTCTCATTTCGTCTGTCATAGTTGAAGTGTACCTATGATGAAAATTACAGGCCTCTCTCATCTTTTTAAGTTGGAGAACTTGCACAATTGGTGGCTGACTAAATACTTTTTTGCCCCACTGTATATTAGTGGGAGTCAAACACAGGCCATTTTTCTTGGCTGGTTGGCTGGTTGGCTGGCTGGCTGGCTGGCTGGCTGGTTGGCTGGTTGGCTGTCTGGCTGCTGGCTGGTGGCTGGGTGGCTGGGTGCCTGGGTGGGTGACTGGCTGGGTGGGTGGCTGTCTGGGTGGGTGTCTGGGTGGCCGGGTGGTTGGCTGGCTTGCTGGCTGGGCGACTGGTGGCTAGCTGGCTGGCTGGCTGGCTGGTGGCTGGCTGGATGGTGTGTGTCTGTGTGTGTGTGTGTGTCTTGACTGAATGGTGTGTGTTTCTGTATGTGTGTCTTGGCTTGCGTTTAACTTCGGTCTCTGTTAGCACAGCTGTCCAATGAGAGACACAGGTGTCAGGGTGGAAGGGAACAACATCCAGGATAATCAGACTGTTTACCTGTTTGACTAAGTGTGTGTGTGTGTGTTTATGTTTCTGACAGAGATTAAAAGGGAGAGACAGATTGAGTGTGTTATTTGGGGTTGTTAGAGTGTGTGAGTTCCTGTGAGAGTATGATTTCTGAAAGCCCAATAAACTATTCACTCTGCAAGCACTCAAACACTCACATCTCCTTACTTACTAGTGGCCTCTCACAGATCAGAATCACACAGCAGGTAACATGCAGACACGCACACAAACAGCAGGGAACTGAACCACAGGCTGAAAAGGAAAACAGAGTAATACAAATAAGATAGTAAATGATGAGGGATTATCTAATCTCAGGGAAACTGGATCTTTTGTGGAACACATGGGTTTAGAGAGAGAGAGAAAAACCGAACGTGTGTATAGGAGAGAGAGAAAGAGAGGGAGGCAGAGAGAAAAAGTGACAGCACAGACTGACAGACGGACAGAATGACAGATGGACAGAAAGACGGGCGGATAGACAGCCAGAGACAGACAGACAGGCGGACAGACAGACATGTGGACAGACAGACAGGCGGACAGACAGACCAACGTTAATTAGTAACAAGAGGCATAGAGATACCTGAGGCAAAATCAACATCATGATGATAGCATAATTACACCAAAGACATCATCAAAAATCACTCCCCTCAGGGGCAGTTAAGAGCCAATCAATGACAGGATTATTTCCCTGCGGCAGTTAGTGTCCCTTGCCATCATGTTTACCTCCGCTGGGACAGTTCATCTGCTTCACTAAGCATTCATCTTCCCCCTGGGGTAATTATCAGACATTGTTCCTCTTACCCCTGGGGTAGTTATCAGACATGGTTCCTCTTACCCCTGGGGTAGTTATCAGACATGTTTTCTCTTACCCCTGGGGTAGTTATCAGACATGGTTCCTCTTATCCCTGGGGTAGTTATCAGACATGGTTCCTCTTACCCCTGGGGTAGTTATCAGACATGGTTCCTCTTACCCCTGGGGTAGTTATCAGACATGGTTCCTCTTACCCCTGGGGTAGTTATCAGACATGGTTAATGAAGGTTAACTGTATTCCAGGGAATGTTGAAAATCCATCTGTGTCTATGGATATGAGAATAGGGTTATGTGTGTGACACATAGATTTCAATATCCATGTATGTGTTTGTGTGTGTGTGTATGTGTATGTTTGTTTGTATGTTTGTGTGTGTGTATGTTTGTGTGTGTGTGTATGTTTATTGTGTGTGTGTGTGTGTGTTTTCTCACCAAGTGTTTGCTATGATGTATCTCAGTGGCATGTCTGGTACCCCCTTTCCTTTTAGGCTCTGTGCCAGTGACACACACACGCAAGCATGCACGAATGCACACATGCACACGCGCACACACCTCCCTTAGAATGCTAGGCCAAACATGGTGTCATTAAAGAGAATTGTACCTACACACTGAAGAAGGCTGTGAAGCAGAAACGTCCCGGATGCAGTAAAACAATTAAAAAAAATTAATAATTAAGTAAGCTTTATGCCACATCTTTTTGAGTGCAAACCCATTACACCTCTGTTTGTCTGAATTTGCGGATTTTACGCCAAGCTTCACGGAAAGTGCACTGGTTCTCTTTTGATTTGTCATGTTTGGAGTGCCTTGACATCACCTACCAAATAACCAATGATGTGGGAGGGAGAGAGAAAGGAGCAAAGGGAGGGAGAGAGAGAGGGAGGGAGGGTCAAAGGGAGGGAGAGAGAGAGAGAGGGTCAAAGGGAGGGAGGGAGAGAGAGAGAGAGGGTCAAAGGGAGTGAGAGGGAGGGAGAGAGAGATACAGGGTCAAAGGGAGGGAGGGCAGGATGGTCAAAGGGAGGGAGGGTCAATGGGAGGGAGGGAGGAGCAGTGTTTGAAGAGAGTGTGTGAAGCCCTTTGAGAAAGAGTAACAAGATTTTAATGTAGACTATACTTTCTATTATCACAACAGATTTGATATAGAGCCTTTATATAGGGGCGTCAGTTGATTTGATGTAGAGCCTTTAAATAGGGGCGTCAGTTGATTTGATATAGAGCCTGTAAATAGGGGCGTCAGTTGATTTGATATAGAGCCTTTAAACAGGGGCGTCAGTTGGCAGTTGCCATACCCTAGCTAGCTCAAGACCAAAAATGTAACAGTAGGCTACAAAAAAGTAGACTAAAACCATTCTAATCCTGATTAAAATGCAGCGGCTGTTTACTGTTATGGATGGCTGGCTTTAAGACCATGCGGAGCATCGCTTGGAGAGAAGTTGCCAGCCTGCACGCCTTTCTCTCACTTTTGGGTAGCAGAGACAGTGCCAGACAGTTTGTTTTAATTTTATGTCGGCATTTGAGCTCGGCCTTGTAAGCCTTGCAGCTGGCTGTTTTATGCACCGTTTACTTTCACATTGATGTTGGCATAGGAGGCGCGTCCGAAAGATAAGCTTCCTCTGAAATACATTTATTTAAATTTACCAAAATTAGCTATATAATTACTTGTGCCTATACAGAAATAAATAAAACCCTTCAGAATACTACTCCAGAGAGCATGATTTGGTCACAGAGGATCATTAGCTTCTTTAAAAAAATGAGATGTGCATTGTTTTAAGAGTGCAATTTGGGGCATCGTGCACAGCAAATAGCTGATTGTTGAGTTGCAGCGATCAGTGAAAAGCAGTTAAATAGGCCTATCGCAATATTTCTAAATATAACCATAGGTATAACATCGTTTTGAAAGCAAATGGCTATTGCTGAAAAGAGAAGACAAAGAAAGACTCCTATGTCTCTAGTTCTCAAAATGCTCACCTCCTAATTGAACGAACAGTAGTCAATGTCGTTCGCACCCGCGGAGAGCATCGGCCATATCCCAGTCAGTGAGCTCATATTCACAAATAAGGATATTCTTTATCATTGGATCAGTACCACTGAAAAGTTTTTTTGTGGACAATAATTTCCTCCTCCAGGCTACGGAAGTCATATTGTACAATTTGTGTTTCCCCTTTTCGTAGGCCTAGATTAGAAGGTTGCATTGGCAATTTTAGCATGTCAATCTTGGTGGGGCAAACTCAAAAACATATTTTTTATGCATGGCAGCAAAGCCACTACACAACACAACACTAAACAATACATTACTTGCACTATAACGGTGACAAATGGTGCCCACAAACTGTTAGGGCCTACATAAAGCTGTCCCAACAGCAGAGCTTTTCTTTCAGCACCATGGCGTGAATCCTTACCACCGCTACACAGCGGAGCCTTGTCTGGCAGCGAAACAGTTCATTCAGCCTCATTTACTGCCTTTTTAAAAACCATAGCTGATATGGTTGACTTGCTTCAACAAATGTGATAACTACTGACTCCTTGTGGATTTGTGTAAGTTGATAAGAACCGCATTCTCTTCAATAATAACAAACCCCAAAATGAGGTTTGACTTTTGAACCATACACAAATATTATTACATTTATGTTCAGTAATTTCATAATGTTTAACACTTAGCTCTAAGTCAACTCGCAAAATCAACTGGAATTACATGGCTCTATCACCAATCTTTTTGTTGGGAAGAGACTGGCATTCTCTGGATTTATGGTCCTTTCAAGACAACTGGGAACTCTGAGAAAAACAAGGTTGAATCATGACGTCAATGATGTTCAGGTCGGAGCTCTAGTAAGAGGTCCAAGTTCCCGACTTGGAATTCATAGAGAGCTCGTTTTCTCCGTGTTCTTGAACTCCAGTTGTTTAGAATGCGACATAAGTCATGCAGGATTGACAGCGTGACCAATGTATTCAACCATTCTGGCCCATTGTGTTGCATGGGAATGTTTATCCTTTTAAGCTTGGAAAAGAAACCCTTTCAGATAGATGTTTTAAATCCTTAAACCCAGACTTTGACCACACACACTTTTCACCGAATAGCAGGCAGGGGAAGCAAAATTGTGATTGCTTTGCAACTCTTGCAGTTAGCGACTGAATCCTTCCATACTACTCATTGTTGAATTTGAGATTTCCGACTTGTTGTGTAATGTTTATGTCAAATGGCCAATGAGCGCTGATATGTTTTATCTATAATTTATCTCATATGAAAGGATTGAAGAGGATTTTCTAATAGATTGTCAACCTGATTCAAATCAAATCAAACTTTATTTGGCACATGCGCCGAATACAACAAGTGTAGACTTTACCGTGAAATGCTTACTTACAAGCCCTTTACCAACAGTGCAGATCAAGAAGAAGAAAATATTTACCAAGTAGACTAAAATAAAAAGTAACACAATAAGAATAACAATAACGAGGCTATATACAGAGGGCACCAGTACCGAGTCAGAGTGCAGGGGTGCGGGCTAGTTGAGGTAATCGGTACATGTAGTTGGGGGTGAAGTGACTATGCATAGGAAACAAACAACAGCGAGTAGCAGCAGTGTACAAAACGAGGGGGGGGTCAATGTAAATTGTTCGGTGGCGACTTTAGTAATTGCTCAACAGTCTTAAGGATTGGGGGTAGAAGCTGTTGAGGAGCCTTTTGGTCCTAGACTTGGCGCTCCGGTACCGCTTGCCGTGCAGCAGCAGAGAAAACAGTCTATAACTTGGGTGACTGAAGTCTCTGACAATTTTATGGGCTTTCCTCTGACCCCGCCTATTATATACGTAGGTCCTAGATGGCAGGAAGCTTGGCCCCAGTGATGTACTGGGCCTTCGCACTACCCTCTGTAGCGCCTAACGGTCAGATACCGAGCAGTTGCCATACCAGGCGGTGATGCAACCGGTCAGGATGCTCTCAATGGTTTAGCTGTAGAACCTTTTGAGGATCTGGGGACCCATGGCAAATATTTTCAGTCTCCTGAGAGGGAAAAGGTTTTGTCATGCCCTCTTCACAACTGTCTTGGTATGTTTGGACAATGATAGTTTGTTGGTGATGTGGACACCAAGGAATTTGAAACTCTCGATCCGCTCCACTACAGCCCCGTCAATGTTTATGGGGGCTTATTCTGCCCGCCTTTTCCTGTAGTCCACGATCAGCTGCTTAGTCTTGCTCACATTGAGGGAGAGGTTGTTGTCCTGGCACCACACTGCCAGTTCTCTGACCTCCTCCCTATACGCCGACTCATCGTTGTCGGTGATCAGACCTACTACTGTTGTGTCATCAGCAAACTTAATGATGGTGTTGGAGTCGTGTTTGGCCACACAGTCGTGGCTGAACAGGGAATACAGGAGGGGACTAAGTACACACCCCTGAGGGGCCCCAGTGTTAAGGATCAGCGTGGCAGACGTGTTGTTGCCTACCCTTACCACCTGGGGGCGGCCCGTCAGGAAGACCAGGATCCAGTTGCAGAGGGAGGTGTTTAGTCCCAGAGTCCTCATCTTAGTGATGAGCTTCGTGGGCCCTATGGTGTTGAACGCTGAGCTGTAGTCAATGAACAGCATTCTCACATAGGTGGTCCTTTTGTCTAGGTGAGAAAGGACAGTGTGGAGTTCGATTGAGATTGCGTCATCTGTGGATCTGTTGGGGCGGTATGCAAATTGGAGTGGGTCTAGGGTGTCCGGAAGGATGCTCTTGATGTGAGCCATGACCAGCCTTTCAAAGCACTTCATGGCTACCGACGTGAGTGCTACGGGTGGTAATCATTTAGGCAGGTTACCTTCGCTTCCTTGGGCACAGGGACTATGGTGGTCTGCTTGAAACATGTAGGTATTACAGACTCAGTCAGGGAGAGGTTGAAAATGTCAGTGAAGACACTTGACAGCTGGTCTGTGCATGCTTTGAGTACATATCCTGGTAATATGTCTGCCCAGCAGCTTTGGGAATGTTTTTTTGAGCTCCCAGGCTCTTCCAATGCAAATCTATTGCTCAATGTTATTTCAGTCACCCAGATTGCAGTACCTATGGCTTCCACTAGATGTCAACAGTCTTTATCCTTTCAGGCGCTCTCAAATTTCACAGGATGTTGTCGATTTTCGTCGCGCTAGCAGGACACCTAGCCCCAACAGGTTAAAGGTTTTGTTCACATCGGCTACCGAGAGCGTTATCACACAGTCATACAGAACAGCTGGTGCTCTCGTGCATGCTTTGGTGTTGCTTGCCTTGAAGCGAGCGATTCATGATGACGACTGCTTGTCCAATCAAAGCTACGGTAGATGTAACGTGATTTGACATAATTTTATCTGTGGCCAATAACCTTGAGCCTTCTTGGATGGGCACTCCTTATGTAAATCTGACAGCACCCAAGGGGGCTTGAAATGCCTTGCTCTCCCTGTAGATTCTGTGGTGACATAGTGTCCTCATGAGTGACAGAACACTGAGCCAATCACGGCGAAACTAGAGAAGATTACCAAAACCTACGATCAGTATTTTCCACTGGCTGCCCCTCCATCACAGGGATCACTGAACTAGGCTGAAACACTTGCATTTTGGAGCTGCCTTACTCAAGAAAAAAAAGAGACGTTTATATGCGGCTTTATTCACTCAATTCATTTATTAAAAAGTCAAAACAGACTCCCCCACCTGCCCTGAGTGAAAGGTCGCACTGGATGGTTGACCTTCAAGACAAGGTCGTTTAAAATGTGTCATATTAAAAAATACTTTACTTATATCTCCAGTCATATGAAATGTAGTAGATTTGCATGAAATGTATTTATAAAAGGGACAATGAAAGGAGAAGAAAACATTCCTGATTAGACCTACTCTATGCCACTACGCAATCAGGCACTGTTCAGAACTTGTCTGTTTGCTAACAGTGATTGAGTTATATTATTTGCCTAAATTATGACTATGCAATATTCTCATGAAATTAGGTATAGGAACTCATCTTACATCATTCTGCAAATGTGATGATAGATGCACGCAGTCCTTTATTATAAAGATGAAATTTGATGGTGAAAACAACAGCTTCCCCTAACATGAAACTCACGCTGCCTATGGATGTCGACATTTGAAGTCGGCCTTGCTGTGACTTGATAGCGTGCATTATGCATCCATTTCACCTTGGACTACATGCACCGTTCCACAAGTAAATTAGTCAATTTATGAAGTGGTTGAGTAGTGGTTGTTATTGTACACACTGTTCCACAGATAAACCTGATTTTGCGTTGATCATTAATGGCTGGGGTCGTTTTGTTTATTTTTGCTCTTCTCCAAATATAATTTTTAAGTTTTGTGTAGAAATAATTAAATTAACTTCAACTTCACAAAAAATACTTCTTGATCACTTTCACTTAAGAGTCGTCAATATGGTTGGGCTAGGCATACTCCCTTAAAAGACCTTCGCTTGATAAACAAGAAAAAAGCGGCAATAGTACTGTTTGTCCATCTTGAGACGCCGTAGCCAGTATACACTTCCTCAAAATATTCAGAATTCATCTAAGATAACTCAATAAATCTGTCATTAATTTTGAAGTTTTTCCAGAGGAGATTTTAGTCGTACAGTTTTACATCTACAGTTGAAGTCGGAAGTATACATACACTTAGGTTGGAGTCATTAACTTCTTTGGGAGCAGCGCACGAGGTGACCGTTTTGGAGAGCCTGGCGTGCCCAAAGTTAAATGCCTCCCATTCAGGCCCAGAAAATAGGATATGCACATATTTAGTACCATTGGATAGGAAACACTCTGAATGTTCTAAAAGTGTTAACATTTTGTCTGTGAGTAAAACAGAACGGATATGGCAGGCGAAAACCCAAGGAATTTCTGTCCTGGAAAAAGTGGTTTTGACACATTGCCTCATTTAGAACCCCTCCCTTATGAAAATGCCCATATAAGGGCATATGAATGCAGTACCTATTGCTTCCTCTGGATGTCAACAGTCTCGAGAAAGTGTTCTGATTCTTTTTAGATGCTTTTAGAGCATAGAAGAAGACGAATAAGGAAGTGGCCACACAGATGTCAATAGAAGAAAACGCGCGTTCACGGCTGGCGCGCTCTTTGTTTTTTTCCTTTCTTATCGCCCAGTTTATATTCCGGTTGAAATATTATACTATNAAAGTGGTTTTGACACATTGCCTCATTTAGAACCCCTCCCTTATGAAAATGCCCATATAAGGGCATATGAATGCAGTACCTATTGCTTCCTCTGGATGTCAACAGTCTCGAGAAAGTGTTCTGATTCTTTTTAGATGCTTTTAGAGCATAGAAGAAGACGAATAAGGAAGTGGCCACACAGATGTCAATACAAGAAAACGCGCGTTCACGGCTGGCGCGCTCTTTGTTTTTTTCCTTTCTTATCGCCCAGTTTATATTCCGGTTGAAATATTATACTATTTATACATAAAAGTTTTCCTAAGGATACATTTAAAATTATGTTTGATTGTTCTTGGACAAGTTTATAGGTATAAGTTGAACGAGTTCTCTTCACGTTTCAATGGAGGAGTCGACGCTATATTTTCTCATTATAATGCGCCAACCAAACGGAGATTTATGGATATAATACATTACTTTTTCTAACAAAAGAACCATGGATTGTCTTTGTTGGACACTTGGGAAGCCCTCAGCAGAAGTTCTTCAAAAGGTAATTGATTTGTTTTCGCTGTGAAATGTGTTTTCTGTGAACCGTGAAGGCTTATGAATTTATGGTAATGGGATAAATATGTTGGGTGCTATCCTCAAACAATCAAAATGGTTTAAGGACAACAAAGTCAAGGTATTGGAGTGGCCATCACAAAGCACTGACCTCAAACTTATAGAAAATTTGCGGGAAGAACTGAAAAAGCGTGTGTGTGCAAGGAGGCCTACAAACCTGATTCAGTTACATCAGCTCTGTCAGGAGGAATGGGCCAAAATTCACCCAACTTATTGTGGGAAGCTTGTGGAAGGCTACCTGAAATGTAATGATACCAAATACTAATTGAGTGCATGTAAACTTCTGACCCACTGGGAATGTGATGAAAGAAATAAAAGCTGAAATAAATCGTTCTCTCTACTATTATTCTGACATTTCACATTCTTAAAATAAAGTGGTGCTTCTAACTGACCTAAGACAGGGAATTTTTACTAGGATTAAATGTTAGGAATTGTGAAGCATGTGGACGCCTTTAGAAGACAAAAGGATCCATAAAAGGAATGTGGTGTGTCGTCATAGTGGTCTTTGACTTGTGGTCAGAGTCGCTCAGGTGGAACAAACAAACTTGCCCCTTTCTTCAATGCTGAATTGAATGTAATTGAGAAAACAGAAACTGTGTCATAATGTTTTCTTTCTAAATTTAAAAGTAATCCAAGAAGCAATCGTCTAGTTCAGATTGCAATATTTTAGCTGGTAACGTAATCAGTTACTCCCCAACCGTATACACACACACACGCACACGCACACACGCACATACACACACACGCACACACACATACACATACACATACAGGTGCACACTACTATGCACGTACACACACTGACAACCCTGATTATATGTCTTGCTATGCCGCTCATAGCTCCTTTTGACAGCCTTTATAAATGCATGAAGCCTGTCAAAACATTCTGACTTTTATTACACATAAATTGCTCATAGAAGGTTTTACTAAAGCTATTTGAAACCAAGTTGAAGCACCTTTTATGTTCCTCCCACTGTCTGACTATCATATTGAGATGGTGTCGTTTATTCCGGCGGGTGTTCAGTGGCCTTCTGATGGGTGTCGTCGTTCCGACATTTCCTCTCCTTTTGGAATATGCGTTTATCTCTAGCTTGGCCAAATACAAAGTTCCGTTCACCTTTCCCAGAAAACAGACGTCACGCCACAACAAACCTTTAGGAATGAATGTATTAGATTGGCAAGAGAGCAAAAGAGAACGGCTTATTTTTGTATGAATCTGTGTGTGTGTGTCTTCTGTGTGTAAGTGCAGGTGTTTCAGATTTTGAGTGAGTGTGTGTGTGTGTGTGTACCTGTATGTGTGTATCTGTGTGAAAGAATCACATTAATCACTTATCTCTACCAGCTGAAGACAAACAAAGCTGATTTATCCACCAAGCAACTTGCTCTCACTGTCTCGCTGCAGCTAACAAGGCAATTGACAGTCCAATATGAGCACCATTTTCAGCCTGTTGTTCCCTTAATGTTAAACACTGGAATAATCAACAACCTGTCCTGTAGCTGCCCGTTCAACCCCTCCATCCCTCCATCACTCGCTCTCTCCCTCCGTCTCTGCTCATGCTCATTTAATACATCCAAATTGGATTTCGTGATGCCCTCTGTGAGGGGTGGCTTGGCTGTCTCACCCGTATCGCTTCAACAGCTTGTTTGTGTGTTTTGTGTGTGTTCGATTTGTAACAGAAATTTGCAGCGAGATAAAAATATACCCACGTAACCTTCACACTGCATTGTCTTTAGCCCCAGGCTATTCTGGCCCTGGGCCATTCTGGCCCTGGGCCAGAATAGCCTGTGTTCACCAAGCATTTGTTGGCCCTGGGCTAAGGAGTCGCACTTGTATTCCAAAGCCCTGGGCTAACAGACAGACACAACTTGCAACCAACAATCTCTACCACGTGACCAAATGTTATACGTAATAACACATTTATTAACAGGTTACTTCCACATGTTTCTACTAGCCTAGCATTTGATTTCCAACTGTGAAGGTTTGTATATTGCTGTCTCCCTATCTGACCTCGGAAACAAGGTTTCACTTTGAAAATCTGAGCTAAAACGTGTCGGTAATGAACTGCGCTGTGAAGAGGTTGGCATGTATTTTTAAGTAACTTAATTTGTTATTTCTTAACTGAAAACCATCTGTCAACCTCTTAGGGATTAACGGCGCGCTAGCGGGCCGCTCCCGACACTACCCGGTGAAATGTAATGCGCCAAATTCAAAATCCAAAAGTTGAATTATTAAACATTCATCAATGTACAAGTGTTGCATAGTCATCAAAAGCTCTGATTCTTGGAAATATCACAGCGTTGTCAGATTTCAAAAAGGCTTAACGGCGAAAGCACAACATTTGATTGTTTGAGGATAGCACCTCTAATATTTATGCATTAGCATAAATTCATATCCAGCGCAGGTCACACAAAACCCATATAAGAGCTAAAATAAATCACTTACCTTTCGAAGAACTTCTGCTGAGGGCATCCCAAGTGTCCAACGAAGACATCCAATGGTTCTTTTGTTAGAAAAAGTAATTTACTCTATCCATAAATCTCTGTTTGGTTGGCGCGTTGTTCAGAAAATCCACCGTTGAGTCGTCCATTGAACCATGAAGAGAACGCGTTCAAATTATACCTATCAACTTTGTCCAAACAAATCAAACATCATTTTTAATGTATCCATAGGTATCCTTTTATGTATATTTACTATAATATTTAAACCGGATTATAGCCTGAACGATAGGAAAGGAAAAAACCAAAGAGCGCGCGAGACCGTCATTCTATTGAGTTCCGGGTCCACTTCTAAATTCTTCTTCTATTTGCTTCTAATTCAACCTAACGTCATGAAACCCTGTCTAAAGACTGTTGACATCCAGTGGAAGCCATAGGTACTGCAGTCTAAGTCCTACATAACATTGAATCCCATAGGCAGCCAGGAGAAAAAGGTCAACTAAAAACAAAATCAGGATGGATTTTCCTCAGGTTTTCGCCTGCACTATCAGTTCTGTTATACTCACAGACATTATTTTAACGGTTTTAGAAACTTCAGAGGGTTTCCTATCCAATAGTACTAATTATGTGTTCTGGGCCTGAGTGGCAGGTATTTTACTTTGGGCACGCCAGACTCTCCAAAACCGACATCTCGGCTGCCGCTCCCTAAATAATTGTGAACTGTAAACAAACGCGATATCAACTTTTCTGATCCAGGCGAAATCACGCAACAATATTATTGTCATGGTTATATTCAATTAGCTGAAGGTAAATAAAAAGCTATGAAAACAGTCAGTTTGTAGTTTTAGTATATTTAGTTTTTTTGTACTCAGATGGAAGGATGAAATAGTATTAACAGGCTATTTTGGCACCCTGTTTTTGGGGCTATCCCCGTAAAGCTGGTGCTAACCTTGCTCCAAAGCAGGGCCTGCTAGCCCTGGGCTAATGATGCTCTTGCTGCTTTTTACTATGTGAATTGGCTCCTGCCTGATATATGTAAAGTCTTCAATGCTGAATTGAATGTCATTGAGAAAACAGAAACGGTGTCATAATGTTTCCTTTCTAAATTTAAAAGTAATCCAAGAAGTAATCGTCTAGTTCAGATTACAATATTTTAGCTGGTAACGTAATCAGTTACTCCCAACCGTATACACACACACACACACACACACACACACACAAACACACACGCACACACGCACACACGCACACACACATACACATACACATACACATACAGGTGCACACTCACACACACACACACACACAGGTGCACACTGCTATGCACGTACACACACTGACAACCCTGATTATATGTCTTGCTATGCAGCTCATAGCTCCTTTTGACAGCCTTTATAAATGCATGAAGCCTGTCAAAACATTCTGACTTTTATTACACGTAAATTGTGTAGAGGGAAAGAGAGAGGGAAAGAGAGAGAGAAGACAGAGAAACAGAGAAACAGACAGACAGACAGACAGATATGGAGAAACAGACAGACAGACAGACAGATATGGAGAAACAGACAGACAGACAGACAGACAGATACGGAGAAACAGATAGAAAGACAAAAAGACAGATATGGCGAAACAGATAGACAGACAGATATGGAGAAACAGACAGACGGACAGACAGATATGGAGAAACAGATAGACAGACAAAAAGACAGATATGGAGAAACAGACAGACGGACAGACAGATATGGAGAAACAGATAGACAGACAGACAGACAGACAGACAGACAGATATGGAGAAACAGATAGACAGACAGACAGACAGACAGATATGGAGAAACAGACAGACAGACAGACAGAAAGACAGACAGATATGGAGAAACAGATAGACAGACAGACAGACAGACAGATATGTACGACTGACAACACAATACTAACATTTCACAGTTATTGAGGTAGGAGACATCCTAGAAAACGGCCTGATGGTGCTATTACTAATAGAGATAGAGAGAGAGTGACGGAGAGAGAGAGAGAGAGAGAGAGAGAGAGAGAGAGAGAGAGAGAGAGAGAGAGAGAAAGAGAGAGAGATCAGTGAAAGAGAGAGAAATATATTATGTAGATAAGGTAGATGAAGGGGAGGATAACCTTTAAGTGATAATGCCATAGAAAGTGTGGTTTGGAGGATATGTTGGCACAGGTGTTGTTAGGTCTGAGACGAAGTCTGTTGCAGAGACAGACAGCAAGGTTTATGCAAATCTCCGCTGTTGCAATCCGAACGTTAGCCAAAAGCAAGGGGAGATTATTTTTGTCTGAGGAGCCATGATCTGTCTCCGACTTTCACTGACAGCGATATTACCAACTATATTTCCTGCTAATTAATGGATAATTTCTTTGTAATTACAAATATGTTTTTTTCTCAGAGACTGTCACCCATCTGAAGTTTAGAAGTCTCGCAAATGAAGCGGTGAGAATTCATATCACCCTGAGAAGCGTCTGAAGTTTTGTTGATAGAGTGTCGATTAGAGACGGAATGTGCTATTAACGGGGGAGATTACACCCAGCCGAAGCTAACCGGATTACAGCTCATTCCATTCCTTCTCTCCACATCCTCTATTTCTCTCTCCTCAATTCTCTCCTCCTTCTCCATCTCTGCGTCTGTTCACCGTGTCAGTCATGTCTGTGTGTGTGTGTGTGACAATCGTGGCGCCGCTTGGGTAATTGTTTCTGGAACATCAGAAGGATATTAGCTGCATTAATGGTAAACGACTTAATAATAGGAATGAACACACACACACACACACAATATACTGTAGACTCAAAGCTAATGTTGGGGTAATAGGAATTCTGCTAATATACCACCAGGAGAGGAACACATCTGTGTTTCACCAGAAGAAGAGAATATAAAGACATATTTTGATGAATTACTTCCAGACAGGAAATAGCTTTAAGTCTGTCTGATTACGGGGGAACAAGGAAAAAGTGATTGCATAAAGGGGAGTCAAAAGGAGTGAAAGATTGTATGATGGCTTCACATAGTAGGCAGACAAAATGATAGGTGGATTCTATTAGTCGGAGGGAAATTAAATGAAGACGAGAGAGAGAGAGAGAGAGAGAGAGAGAGAGAGAGAGAGAGAGAGAGAGAGAGAGAGAGAGAGAGAGAGACAAAACAACACCACACATCACAATAACCAAACACCTCTGTTAATATCTAACAAGTCCTCCAGACCCCCTTGCAGGTCCCCAGTCTCTGCTGCCACCTGCAGTGGCAGAAACATTGGTGGCCCCTCCCCCTTTGGTTGCTCAAACACCCCCCTTATCGGCTCAGACAGTGCACTCTGGACCTCCCCCAGGAATCTCTCCAGCAGCCTAAGAGATGTTTTCCTCCCCTCCTTTCCCAGCAGTTGCAGGTCACCCAGCCTTAGTAAACCCACTGCTATCAGTTGCCTCTGCAGGGTTCTCTCTCAAAGGCATGGCTGGGTTGTGGAAGATAGGCTCCTCCCACACCCACATCCCAGGCTCCACACCCCCTTATTGTTTGGGCTTTAATAGCTGCCAGGCCCTCAGCACTGCAGATTAAAAGTCTGAGAGACCTACTGTACTCAGTCTCTCCAGCCTCATGAGGAACAGCTGCCGGTCCAACCCTAATCCGCCAGCTCTCCTCAGCAGCGTGCATGCTGGTTCCCTCCAGCCGACATCAGTATGGTACAGCAGTCTCTGCGCTGCCATTAGTCTGAAAGCAGCCACCCTGCTCTCCAGATCCACCATACCCTGTCCTCTTTCATGGATGGACATGTACAACACTGCCACCCTCAGCCAGTGATGGCCCGACCAGAAAAAATCCACCAGCTTGCATTGCAGGTCTGTCAGCAGGACAGCCAGTTTATGCCACAGGGAAGATGCCACCAGGTTGTTGATTATCAGCACACTCCCTCTATATGACACACGGGACAGGAGCCACCTCCACCTGTCCAGTCTTGACACGACTGCCTGTGACAGCCCCTCCCAGTTCTTCCTGACCCACCTCTCCGAAGCCAGGCCACCCTGGAAACAGAGGGGGGGACCTATCCCCCCATACCCCACATAACAGATCTTTGCTCTTGCCCCAGTTTACCTTAGCTCCCTCGTACACCTTCAGACTAGTCGCTAGTGCCTGCATATCCTGACCATCCCTGACCATCACAGAAACATCATCTGTATATGCTGACACTGCTATGCCTGTCAACACACCCATGCCTGTCCAGCACACTCCCAGCAGTCTCCTGCGTAGCAAGCCCAAAAAAGGCTCAATGGCTAGTGTATATAACTGCCCCGATAGAGGGCATCCTTGTCTAATGCCCTGTCTCACCCAGACTGGCCTACTGAGCCCCCCTCCCACCTTGACCATACTTGACGTCCCAGCATACAATATCTTCACACAGGTCAAAAAAATATTCCCAAACCCAAACACAGATATCACATTAAACAGATACTCATTGTCCACTCTATCAAAAGCCTTCTCTTGATCTAAAGAGACCAGTCCAAAGTCCACATTAGAAGCTCTCGACAAGTCCAACATGTCCCTGATTAACTTCTTAGGGAGCGGCAGGTGAGGTGACGGTTTTGGAGAGTCTGGCGTGCCAAAAGCAAAATGCCTGCCACTCAGGCTCAGAAAATAGGATATGCACATAATTAGTACTATTGGATAGGAAACACTCTGAAGTTTCTAAAAGTGTTAACATAATGTCTGTGAGTATAACAGAACCCATTTAGCAGGCAAAAACCAGAGAAAAAACATCCGGAAATCAGTTTCTGGTGACCTTTAGCTCTGTTGAATCCATTTGTTACCAGGACTGAGACTGCAGTACCTATGGCTTCCACTAGATGTCAGCAGTCTATATACAAAGAATCAGAGAGATTGGAGTAAACACAACGAATAGGTACAGGAAATGGCATGGAGACATGAAATGTCAAAAAGTTTTCTCGAGCGCGAGTCTGGCTGGAGCGCCCCACTTTATTTTACTTATATAAGCTATAGGTGACCATCCGAGTGAAATATTATCGCTAATATTCATAAAAGGATAGCTAAGGATGCATTTTAACTGGTATTTGATTTGTTTAGGAAAGGTTTAAAGGTGTATTTGAACGCGTTCTCTTCACGTTTCAATGGGCGATTCGAAGTTGGATTTTCTGAACATAACGCACCAACCAAACAGAGATTTATGGATAAAATAAATGACTTTTTCTAACAAAAGAACCATTAGATGTCTTCGTTGGACACTTGGGAAGCCCTCAGCAGAAGTTCTTCAAAAGGTAAGGGATTTGTTTTCGCTGTGAAATGTGTTTTATGTGAACCGCGATGGTTTATGAATTTATGCTAATGCAGAAATATTGGAGGTGCTACCCTCAAACAATCAAATGTTGTGCTTTTGCCGTAAAGCCTTTTTGAAATCTGACAACGCTGTGATATTGCCAAGAAGCAGAGCTTTTGATGACTATGCAACACTTGTATATTGATGAATGTTTAATAATTCAACATTTGGATTTTGAATTTGGCGCCTTGCATTTCACCGGGTAGTGTCGGGAGTGGCTAGCGCTCCACTGCTCCCTAAGCAGTTAAGAACAAGTTGTCCGTGATTGAACGTTCCGGTACATAATATGTTTGGTCCTTGTGTACTATAGAGTCCAGATGGGACTTCAGTCTGTTAGAGAGGACCTTGGCAAATATCTTGTAGTCCGCAAAGAGTAATGCCATAGGCCTCCAGTTCTTAACTTCTTAGGGAGCGGCAGCTGAGGTGTCGGTTTTGGAGAGTCTGGCGTGCCCAAAGTAAAAGGCCTGCCACTCAGGCCCAGAAACTAGGATATGCACATAATTAGTACTATTGGATAGGAAACACTCTGAAGTTTCTAAGAGTGTTAACTTCTTACAGAGTGGTGGGACGCACTCCCGACAGTACCCGGTGAAATGCAAGGCGCCAAATAAAAAAAAATAATCCAAAAGTCAGATTTCAAAAAGGCTTTACGGCGAAAGCACCACATTTGATTTTTTGAGGGTAGCACCTAACATATTTTTCCCATTACCATAAATTCATAAGCCTTCACGGTTCACAGAAAACACATTTCACAGCGAAAACAAATCAATTACCGCTTGAAGAACCTCTGCTGAGGGCTTCCCAAGTGTCCAACGAAGACAATCCATGGTTCTTTTGTTGGAAAAAGTAATGTATTATATCCATAAATCTCCGTTTGGTTGGCGCGTTATAATGAGAAAATACAGCCTCCAATCGTCCATTGAAACGTGAAGAGGACTCGTTCAACTTATACCTATAAACTTGTCCAAGAACAATCAAACATAATTGTAAATGTATCCTTAGGAACACTTTTATGTATATGTTGTATAATATTTCAACCGGAATATAAACTGGGCGATAAGAAAGGAAAAAAACACAGAGCGCGCCAGCCGTGAACGCGCATTTTCTTCTATTGACATCTGTGTGGCCACTTCCTTATTCGTCTTCTTCTATGCTCTAAAAGCATCTAAAAAGAATCAGAACACTTTCTCGAGACTGTTGACATCCAGAGGAAGCAATAGGTACTGCATTCATATGCCCTTACATGGGCATTTTCATAAGGGAGGGGTTCCGAATGAGGCAATGTGTCAAAACCACTTTTTCCAGGACAGAAATTCCTCGGGTTTTTGCCTGCCATATCCGTTCTGTTATACTCACAGACAAAATGTTAACACTTTTAGAAGATTCAGAGTGTTTCCTATACAATGGTACTAAATATGTGCATATCCTATTTTCTGGGCCTGAATGGGAGGCATTTTACTTTGGGCACGCCAGGCTCTCCAAAACGGTCACCTCGTGCGCTGCTCCCAAAGAAGATAACTACTTAGAGAGCAGTGGGGCGCTCCCGACACTACCCGGTGAAACGTAATAATTCAACTTTTGGATTTTGAATTTGGCGCCTTGCATTTCACCGGGTAGTGTCGGGAGTAGTTAATGATGTCCCTTAACTAGTTACGGAGTGGTGGGGCGCTATGAAGCCTGCTCAAATGTGTCTAATTGGTTTATTAACTGCTTAGGGAGTGGTGGGGCACATTCACCCGGTGAAATGTGAGGCGCCAAATTCAAAATCCAAAAGTTGAATAATTAAACATTCATCAATATACAAGTGTTGCATAGTCATCAAAAGCTCTGATTCTTGGCAATATCACAGCGTTGTCAGATTTCAAAAAGGCTTCACGGCGAAAGCACAACATTTGATTGTTTGAGGGTAGCACCTCTAATATTTTTAGCATTAGCATAAATCCATAACCCAACATGGGTCTCACAAAACGCATAAAATCGCTAATATATAATCTCTTACCTTTGATGAACTTCTGCCGAGGGCTTCCCAAGTGTCCAACGAAGACAATCCATGCTTCTTTTGTTAGAAAAAGTCATTTATTATATCCATAAATCTCTGTTTGGTTGGCGCGTTATGATCATAAAATCCACCGTTGAGTCACCCATTGAACTGTGAAGAGAACGCGTTCAAATTATACCTATACACTTTCTACAAACAAATCAAACATCATTTGTAATGTATCCTTAGGTATCCGTTTGGGTATATTTGCTGTAATATTTCAACCGGACGATAACGTGAACGATAGGAAAGAAAAATAAACTGGGGCGCGCTCACAATCTCGCGCGCGTCAAACCTTGTTTACAAAAGTGGTCGCTTGACAGTTTCCTGTTCCGATCTGTTCTGGTCACTCCTAGAATTCCCAGACTTTGTATATAGACTGTTGACATCTAGTGGAAGCCATAGGTACTGCAGTCTCAGTCCTACATAAAGTTGTATGCAATAGGCACAATGGTTTTCCTCGGGTTTTCGCCTGCTATATCAATTCTGTTATTCTCACATACATTATTTTAACACTCTTAGAAACTTCAGGCTCTTCTCCATTTCTGTCTTTCGTAAAATCCATTGTATAGTTCCAGTCCCCGCCGACCACCAGCGTCTCCTCAGGTGCTACCTATGAGAGTTCCTGTCTAAGACACCCAAATAGAACACCCCTCTCTCTCCCTGTGTTAGGTGTATACACATTTATAAAGACTAAACCCATGTTGTTAATTTCTGCTTTTACAACAAGCAGCCTACCCCTACACATCTCCTTTGAGGAGCACATTTTTACAGACAGACCCCGTACAAAAAGGACTGCCTCCCTTGCGCAGAAATTTGTCCCATGGCTCAACACACTTGCCCCTTTCCTCCAGAGCCCCCAATCGACTTCATTCACCATATCATTATGTCTCCTGCAGAAACAACGCTTGTTTTTGTTTTACATATTCACCCAAAACACTCCTCTTTCCCGCATCTCTGGCGCCATTTATGTTATTAAGCGAGCCTACCGTAAGAGTCTCCATAAGAAGTGGGAGAAAAGCCAGCAAAGAAAGAGACCAATAGCAAAGCAAAAAAAAACACAGTACCAGAAAGAAACTATTCTTCTAAACATTGTCTGAAGGTAGACGTTTATGAAGGATGGTAAGTTGGTGGTTGGAGATATCCCTCTAGTGGTGTGGGGGCTGTGCTTCGGCAGAGTAGGTGGGGTTATATCCTGCCTGTTTAGCCCTGTGCGGGGATGTCGTCGGACGAGGCCAGTGTCTCCCGACCCCTCCTGTCTCAGCCTCCAGTATTTATGCTGCAGTAGTTTATGTTTCGGGGGGCTAGGGTCAGTCTGTTATATCTGGAGTATTTGTCCTCTCTTATCCGATGTCCTGTGTGAATTTAAGCATGCTCTCTCTAATTTTCACTCTTTTTCTTTCTTTCTTTCTTTCTTTCTTTCTTTCTTTCTTTCTTTCTTTCTTTCTTTCTTTCTTTCTTTCTTTCTTTCTTTCTTTCTTTCTTCCTTTCTTTCTCTCTCTCAGAGGACCTGAGCCTTAGGACCATTCCTCAGGACTACCTGGCATTATGACTCCTTGCTGTCCCCAGTCCACCTGGCTGTGCTGCTGCTCCAGTTTCAACTGTTCTGCCTGCGGCTTTGGAACCCTGACCTGTTCAACAGACATGCTACCTGTCCCAGACCTGCTGTTTTCAACTCTATAGAGACAGCAGGAGCGGTAGAGATACTCTGAATGATCAGCTATGAAAAGCCAACTGACATGTTGCACCCTCGACAACCACTGTGATTATTATTATTTGACCCTGCTGGTCATCTATGAACATTTTAAAATCTTGGCCATGTTCTGTTATAATCTGTACCCGGCAGAGCCAGAAGAGGACTGGCCACCGCTCACTGCCTGATTCCTCTCTAGGGTTCTTCCCAGGTTCTGACGTTTCTAAAGAGATTTTCCTAACCACATTGCTTTTACACCTGCATTGCTTACTGTTTGGGGTTTTAGGCTGGGTTTCTGTATAGCACTCTGTGACATCAGCTGATGTAAGAAGGGCTTTATTAATACATTTGATTGATTGATTGATTGTTGTGACCCACTTCCTCAACCTAAACCGTTTCCTGGGTGAGAGGACACCATGCCTCTCATTTTTCATAGCATGTTGTACTGATCTTACCAACTTTCTCGGATCAGAAAAAAAAGCCTGAAGATGAACTTTTTTCCCCTTGGTCTCATTCAGGAACCTTGTCAGTTCCCTCACCGTATACTTTGACCCCTCTGCTTGACTGGCGGTCAGCTCCGGACCCATTAAATAGGAGTCCAAAAAAAAGCCTCCTCCTCATCATCATCCTCTTCCTCAGACTCACTTTCCTCCTCCTCAACTTCAACTCCCATCCTGACCACCTGCCCTTCCTCTCTGATCAGGGCCTCCCCCCAGAACCAGGCAGAGGTTCCTTGTTGCCTTTGAACACACCAGCCTCTCCCCTCCCAACTTCTTTCTTCTCACCCCTTTTCCGATTCCGCTTGACACCCTCCTCCTCCCCCCTAGTCTCTTACACTTCCCCACTATACTGTCCTCATCCACTAACATAACCTGACTGGACCCAGCCTCATCTACACCACCATCCATAACCTGACTAGGCCCAGCCTCATCTACACCACCATCCATAACATGGCAAGACCCAGCCTCAGCTACACCACCATCTACAGCATGACTAGACCCAGCGTCATCTACACCACCATCTATAGCATGACTAGACCCAGCCTCATCTACACCACGATCTAAAACAAGACAAGGCACAGCCTCAGCTACACCACCATCCATAATATGACTAGACCCAGCCTCAGCTACACCACCATCTATAACATGACTAGACCCAGCCTCATCTACACCACCATCTATAGCCTGACTAGACCCAGCATCATCTACACCAACATCCATAACATGACTAGACTCAGCCTCATCTACACCACCATCTATAGCCTGACTAGACCCAGCCTCATCTACACCACCATCCATAACATGACTAGACCCAGCCTCATCTACACCACCATCCATAGCATGACTAGACCCAGCCTCATCTACACCACCATCTGTAGCCTGACTAGACCCAGCCTCACCTACACCACCATCTGTAGCCTGACTAGACCCAGCCTCACCTACACCACCATCTGTAGCCTGACTAGACCCAGCCTCACCTACACCACCCACCATAGCATGACCAGGCCCAGCCTAATCTACACCACCATCTGTAGCCTGACTAGGCCCAGTCTCATCTACACCACCGTCCATAGCATGACTAGGCCCAGTCTCAGCTACCCCACCAACTCTAGCCTGACTAGGCCCAGCCTCATCTACACCACCATCCCTAGCACGACTAGGCCCAGCCTCTGCTGCCTGTGTCTCACTGCCCCCTGCACGTTGACCTCGATTTCCCTCACTGGCGCTTGTACCCTCACCTTGTCTACGGCCTTTATGTGGGCACGCAAAGCTCTTATGCCCCAAATCCCAACACTCAAAACACAGTAGACTATCTGTGCTGTCAAACCCTGCGTAGAGCCCCTCCCCATGCCTCACTTTAAAATGCACATTTAGCTGTTGCTCGTTGTTATTCAGAAACATGATCACGGCATCTGCATGAAAACCTGCCGACAGTACACGAAAACTGAGAGCAAACTTACGCAGCTCTTTCCTGATTTGATCATCTGTAATAAACACAGGCAAATTTGCAACTACCATCCTGGTCGAAGGGGTAGAAAGAGGCCGAAATTGGCACCAACACACCCATTACAAATATTCCACAAGCAATGAGCCTACCCACCTACCCACAACCATAGCTTTGTTCATTCTGGAAGCGGAATGTTTAAAATAAGCTCAGACCGCGAGCAGAACCTCCACCACCTTAACTCCATTCTCAGGAACACACCTGAATCCATGCCGTAACGAGAGTCTCCTCCGCGCTAGGCTGAGAAGCCATTGAGCACATCACGCCTTCCAAACCCCAGGAAACTAAAACTCTGTCCTCTTCCACCCTAACTTTGAAAAAAAACTGTGGATAATGCTAAAACAAATAGTGCATTAACCCTCAACCATAGAAAATAAAAATTGGAAGAAAAGACCAAGGACAGAATCAAGAAAATAAGTTAGGACAGAGCCATCCACGCCAAACACTCAAACTCCAAAAAACTCCTAGCATGCACTGAGAAAGAGAGAGAGAGAGAGAGAGAGAGCTAGAGAGACAGAGAGAGACAGCGAGAGAGAGAGAGAGAGAGAGAGAGAGAGAGAGAGAGACAGCCTCTCATCCCTCTCCTCTCTGGCCTAATAGAGGGATGAGAGGCTCCTCCTTTACACTCATCTCCTCTCTGGCCTAATAGAGGGATGAGAGGCTCCTCCTTTACACTCATCTCCTCTCTGGCCTAATAGAGGGATGAGAGACTGCTCCTTTACACTCATCTCCTCTCTGGGCTAACAAAGGGAAGAGAGGCTCCTCGTTTACACTCATCTCCTCTCTGGCATAATGCAGGGAAGAGAGGCTCCTCCCTCGGTCTCTCCCCTGCGTCTCTCCTCTCTTTCACCTCTCTCTCCTCTGCAGCTAGGATTAGGATGGGGCTTACTGAAACAACAGGGCAAACACCAGGCTTAAGTGGCCACAGCTAAACCAAATCAAACATTTTGCTGACAGCACACACAGTATAATCCTCCATTTTACTGTGTTTCACTCATTCTACTTTCGTTTCCCTTTATTTCTCTCCCTTCTCTCATTGTGAGCGGTCCCTCTTGTATTAGTTAATCATGGCTTTGTTGGTAAAGTTGAACTGCTGGCGGCCCTCTCTCCTACAGAGTGGGTGTAATTGGCCTTAATGACCAGCTAAGGCTGCATACGGTGACTAATGTTGGTGCTAAATGTTGCTCTCTGCTAAATGCCTGTGACTAGCTGTGTTGCTCTGAAGGAAGTAGCGTACTTCACCTGAAGATTTGTCATCACACCGTAGAAATACACTTTCTTTTAATCAGAGAGAGATGATTGTGTCTGAATACACAATGACAAGTGCAAGAGTGCTTCCTAAATAATAGTAAAAAACTAGAAATGTTGTGCTCAATGTTCACAAACTTCAATTAAACAAACTCTGTCTGTTACCCAGTATTTGTAAGATACTGGTTGAAATGAGACAAACAGAGGCCCAATCTACAATGGTCAAATTTAAATTGTTTAATTCAGGAGAGCTCTGATCTTAAAAGGTGTACACAGTCTTTTATATGGTACAATGTTGAAATACAAAAAATACAAAGGCCCCACCATATTCCCCACCCTTTCCAGGAAATAGTGTTTTCCCACAGTACCCATTCATTCCTTATCACAATCTTTGCAATCTAAGTCAACCTTGAACAGCTCCTAACCGTCCCTCCCGTCCCAAGGACCAGAAGCCTTCCCACATATGTCTGATTAGAACTAAGAATGCTTTGTTCTCACAGACTTCTTCTCACAAGTTGTACCAGCCTGTTCCACTCTCCACAATATTCTATTTCTAAACACACACATTAATTGGACTACCATTTTGTCTTATAACCCTATCTCTATTGCATACATTTTCAGAATGGAATATTCTTAGATGTACAAACATTTAGTCATTAAACATAAAATCTATAACAAAAACACATAGCGGTGAGTTTTAGAAGCAGGTGTAAAGAGGAATAGAGTGAATGAACCCCCTTATGGCTTTGGTTACGCTGCGGTGCCTTTCTCTGGGTGAAAACTGGTGCCCGACACAGAGCCACCACCTCCACACCAGCGCCAACATGGCCGCTGCCTTCCCACAGCAGATGGTGCTCAGACAGTGCCATACGGACACCACCAGTACTAGCTGGCACTACAGAGACGCCACCACTACTCCAGTAGCTAGTACTACAGACATACAGAAAGGGAGAAGGCAGAGAGGAAAGGAAAATGGATGACAGGGTATGAGGAAGAAAGGTGGAATCAGAAAGGGAGAGTGAGGAAAAAGAAAGAGGACGTCAAAAGGTAGAGACTGCCCCAGCCAGACTCTGGTGGATTACTGAGTATTTCTGCATATTTGAAATGTTGAAATGTCGGCATTATGTGTCATTCCTACCGTCCAATAGGGGCAAAACCAGTGTCTGCTCCCATCTAGAAAGCTCATGCGGAGCAGGTTGTTGAATATGATGTTAACCTACAGCTCAGAGGATTGCTTGTCAAATCCCAGTGTTACACACTTTCAGTTTCAACCCTATCTGAAACCTTACCCGTTACCTTAAACTTCTCTGAATTAATATCTAACCTTAACACTCTTGACTAAATTTGACCTAAACTTAACCGTTACGGAAAAATATGCAATAATTTAAATGGCCACACATTCCATAACCCACAGACGAACCACAGACTGCCACACACACCATCATTATAACGGCCAACCATGTTGTATCTCTGTTTCAGCAGTTACAAAGAGGGAGGGTGTTTTCTTTTGGAGCTTTTGTTGAGACTGCTAGTACATAACTTGTCTATGCCTTTATGAAAACCATGAATGTGAACTTGTGGTATTGAGCTCTATCTGTATTGCACATTTCCTTGCTGCCTACCCTACCCTACCCTATCCCACCCAACCCTACCCTACCCTATTCTACCCTGTTCTGTCCTACCCTACCCTACCCTATTCTACCCTATCCTGTCCAACCCTACCCTACCCTATTCTACCTTATCCTATCCTACCTTAACCTATCCTACCCTAATCTACCCTATCCTACCCAACCCTACCCTACCACATCCTACCCTATCCTACCCTACCCTGTCCTGTCCTACCCTACCATATTCTATCCTATCCTTCCCTATCCTACCCTACTATATTCTATCCTTCCCTACCCTACCCTATCCAACCCTATCCAAACTACCCTATCCTATCATATCCTACCCAACCCAACCCTACCGTATTATATTATATCCTTCCCTACCCTACCCTGTCCTACCACTACCCTACCCGACCCTACCCTATTATATTCTATCCATCTCTACCCTATCCTACCACGACCCTACCCTATTCTATTCTATTCTATTCTATCCTACCCTATCCTACCACTACCCTACCAAATTCTATTATATTCTATTCAACCCTACCCTACCCTATCCTACCACTACCCTACCATGTTCTATTCTATTCTATCCCACCCTACACTACCCTATTTTATTATATCCAACCTACCATATCCAACCCTATCCTATCCTACCCTATCCTATCATATCCTACCCAACCCTATCCTATCCTATCCTATCCTATCCTACCCAATCCAATCCTACTGAATCCTTTCCTACCCAATCCTATCCTATCCTACCCTATCCTCTTATATCATACCCTGTCTTAACCTACTCTATCATACCATACTCTACCTTATCCTCTCCTACCCAATCCTTACCTATCCTATCGCATCATACCCTATCCTATCCTACCCTATTCTATCCTATCCTATCCTACCCTATCCTACCCTGCCCTCTTCTATTCTATCCTACCCTATCATATCCTACCCTATCATGGCCTTCCGGAGGACATCATCTCCGACCGTGGCCCCAAATTTACATCACGTGTTTGGAAAGTCTTCAAGGAGAAGCTGGCAGGCACGGTCATCCACACACGGGTACCAGCCTCAGTCTAACGGGGAGGTAGAAAGGATGAACCAGGAGCTGGGGAGGATCTTGAGGAGTCACTGCCAGGAATGGCAGGGGGAGTGTGCCTGATTCCTTCCCTGGGCAGAGTACGCCCAGAATTCACTTCATCACTCCTCCACCGGGCTGTCTCATTTCCAATGTGTTCTGGGGTACCAGCCGGCCCTGGCTCCACGGACCCCGAGCAAGACCAAAGCTCCTGCGGTGGACAAGTGGTTCTGGCTCTGTTCGCCGCCAGAAAGACCACCACCACAGTGAACCTCCTGTGTTCCATCTTGGTGATTGTGTCTGGCTCAACACCAGGAACCTCCTGCTCCGCCTGCCCTGCCGGAAGCTGATCCCCCGGTTTGTGGATCCATTCAAAGTCCTCCGGAGGATCAATAAGGTAACATACTGATTCAAGCTCCTCACTAACTACCGGATCTCACCCTCTTTTCACGTTTCCCTCCTCAGGCCGGTGGCTGATGTCATCTCCCATGTCCCCCACCTCCCCTGGACATCGAGCAAGGCCCCACCTATGCCATCAGATCCCTCCTGGACTCCCAACGTTGTGGGGGTCAGCTCCAGTACCTGGTGGACTGGGAGGGGTACGGTCCAGAGGAGTGGTGTTGGGTTCCGGCCGATGAAATTCTAGATCCCAACATCATCTGAGATTTCCACCTTTGCCGACCGGCCCACACCTTGCCCCCCGGCATCGTCCTGCGGCTGGAGCTGTGCATTGGGGGAGGGGTACTGTCACAACTACTCCTGCTCCGGCGCTTGACATCGACGGTCTACTAACCACCGGTCCCGGCAACCCACCTTTACGAACACCTGGCAACCATTATTACACCCCATCATCAGTCACACCTGGACTTCATTACTAACTTGATTACTTAACATTTATCTAGTGCCACTCTGTCAGTCATCAGGTGCTATTGTTTATGTTTTCCTTAGATGCTTCTATTGTTTTGTATTCGTTCCATGTTTGTTATCATTAAACTCAACTGCACTTGCTTCCAGACTCACTGTGTCTACATTACACCTACGTGGCTAACAAAATGCCATATAATCAGGCAGGCTACAATGTTCTCTTGTGTGGTACAATAACAAGGCGTCAGAAACACACAGGGCCAGACATCCTATAGAGGAGACTGCCTCCTCATCCGATAACAGCATCAGAGAAGAAATAGTCTGCAGCAGGGGAGAGATGTCTTTACATGACAGAACAATAACACACACGCACAGGTAAACAGACACACGCACACACACACACACAGGTAATCGCACACGCACTCACAGGTAAACACACACGGACACACACACACAGGTAAACACACACGCACACACAGGTAAACACACATGCACGCACAGGTAAGCAGACATGCAAGCACACACAGGTAAACACACATGCATGCACACACAGGTAAACACACATGCACGCACAGGTAAACACACATGCATGCACACACACAGGTAAACACACATGCAAGCACACACAGGTAAACACACATGCATGCACACACAGGTAAACACACATGCACGCACACACACAGGTAAACATATGTGCACGCACACACAGTTAAACACACATGCACGCACACACAGATAAAAACACAGATGCACGCACAGGTAAACACACATGCACGCACAGGTAAACACACATGCACGCACACACAGGTAAACACAGATGCACGCGCACACAGGTAAACACAGATGCACGCGCACACAAGTAAACACACATGCACGCACACACAGGTAAACACACATGCACGAACACACAGGTAAACACACATGCACACACAGGTAAACACACATGCATGCACACACAGGTAAACACACATGCATGCACAGGTAAACACACATGCATGCACACACAGGTAAACAAACATACACACACACACAGGTAAACACATACACACACGCACAGACAGGTAAACACACATAACGCACAGGTAAACACACATGCATGCGCACACAGGTAAATACACATGAATGCACACACAGGTAAACACACATGCACGCACACACAGGTAAACACACGCACTCACACACAGGTGAACACACACGCACGCACACACAGGTAAACACACACAAACTCACACACAGGTAAACACATACGCACGTACACACAGGTAAACACACAGCACGCACACACAGGTAAACACACATGCACACACAGGTAAACACACGTGCACGCACACACAGGTAAAGACACACGTACACACACACACACAGGTAAACACACACGCACACACACACAGGTAAACACACACGCACGCACACACAGGTAAACATACACACACGCACACATAGGTAAACACAAACACATTCACTCATAGACACACACAAAGAAGAGCAAAGGTCAAATAAATAAAAACAATTGTGTAGACATGCAGGTATCAGGTTCAATGCATTTTCTATCACAATCAAAGATAACCTCTCAAGCAGCGGCAGCTGGGGTGACGGTTTTGGAGCGTCTCGCGTGCCCAAAGTAAAATGCTTGCCACTCAGGCTCAGAAAATAGGATATGCACATAATTAGTACTATTGGATAGGATACACTCTGAGGTTTCCAAAAGTGTTAACATTTTGTCTGTGAGTGTAACAGATCTCATTTGGCAGGCAAAAACCAGAGACAATTCCATCCGGAAATCTCATTCTGGTGGCTTATGGCTCACTTAGAGAGACTGCCTATTGAAAAGTATTTATACCAGGACACTGAATGTAGTACCTATTGCTTCCACTGGATGTCGGCAGTGTATACGTAAGGTTTCATGGCAATCGGAACCATTGTCTTCAATAGGTAGAGGTTTTAGTGACGGGAGCTCTTTTTCAGTTGCACGTTTTTGGGCGCACGTTTGGCTGAGCGGTCCACTTTATTTGACTTATATAACATTTAGGTGACCATCCAAGTGAAAGATTATCACTTTTATTCATAAAAGATAAGCAAAGGATGCATTTTAATTGGTTTTTGTTTTGTTGAGGTAAAGTTTATAGGTTTAGTTGAACACGTTCTGTTGACGTTGGATTTTCTGAACACAAGGCGCCAACCAAACGGAGATTTAAGGATATAATTAATGACTTTTTATAACCAAATACCCATGGATTGTCTTCGTGGGACACTTAGGAAGCCCTCTGCAGAAGTTCTACAAAAGGTAAGGCACAGGTTTTCCCTGTGAAATGCATTTTCCATCGACCGCGCTGGCTAAAGATTTCATGGTTATGGAAAATATTGAAGGTGCTACCCTCAAACAATCAAATGTAGTGCTTTTGCCGTAAAGCCTTTTTGAAATCCGACAACGCTGTGATATTGCCAAGAAGCAGAGCTTTTGATGAGTATGAAACACTTGTAAATTGATGCATGTTTATTAATTCAACTTTTGGATTTTCCTTGCATTTCACCTGGTAGTGTCGGGAGTGGGGCGCTAGCGCCCAAATCACCTTGATTCTGCCTAAGAGGATAACAAACACGATACACAATGGACCAAGCCACTAAGGTGTATCTGTTAATTTAACTAGACAGGGAGCGGTGGGTCGCTAGTAAAATGTAAAGCGCCAAATTCAAAATCCCAAAGTTGAATTATTAAAAATCCACCAATATACAAGTGTTTCATACTCATCAAAAGCTCTGTTTCTTGGCAATATCACAGCGTTGTCAGATTTCAAAAAGGCTTTACGGCGAAAGCTCTACATTTGATTGTTTGAGGGTATCACCTCACATAATTTCTCATAGCCATGAATTCATTAGCCAGCGTGGCACACACATAACACATTTCACTGCGAAAACAAATCAATTACCTGTTGAAGAACTTCTGCTGAGGTCATCCTAAGTGTCCAACGAAGACAATCCATGGTTCTTTTGTTAGAAAAAGTCATGTATTATATCCATAAATCTCCATTTGGTTCGCGCGTCATAGTCAGAAACGACAGCCTCCACTAGTCCATTGAAACGTGGCGCGAACTCGTTCATCTTATACCTATAAACTTGTCCAAGAACATTCAAACATAGTTTTAAATGTATCCTTAGGAACACTTTTACGTATATTTACTATTATAAATCAACCGGAATATAAACTGAGCTCTAAAGACGGTAAATAAGACACTGCGCGACTTCTCGGGCGCGCGCCCTGGGTACTGTTGTCATCAAGGGGGGACCCACNCTCCCCCACTCTACCTCCCTCCTCACCTCTCTACCTCTCATATAGGACATGTCTGAGGGCAGCGGGACGCAGCTATTGGTCAAGGCTCGCTTCAACTTTGAACAAACCAATGAGGACGAGCTGTCCTTCAACAAGGGGGATGTCATCAACGTGACACGCCAGGAGGAGGGCGGCTGGTGGGAGGGGAACTTCAACGGCAAGACGGGCTGGTTCCCTAGCAACTATGTCCGTGAGATCAAAGGCTGTGGTAGGTGTCCCTTATTATTCCTGCTACTGGACATCACATAACCCAGGAATATCAGAAAGGACGTGAAGGAAAAGGATAGTGTCTGATGGAGAGAAATAAATAATTTCTCACTCTTCCTCTCAGACAAACAAGTGTCCCCCAAATCTGGGACCCTCAAGAGCCCCCCAAAAGGCGTTGACACTACAGCCATTAGCAAGACTTACTACAACCTGGTAAGACCTGGTCATCCAACTTACTTCTCTCACTGTCCGTTTGGCTTTTTCTCTCCCTTTCTCTGTCTCTTTCTCTCCCTTTCTCTGTCTCTTTCTCTCCCTTTCTCTGGCTCTTTCTCTCCCTCCCTTTCTCTGGCTCTTTCTCTCCCTCCCTTTCTCTGGCTCTATCTCTTTCTCTCCCTCCCTTTCTCTGGCTCTTTCTCTCCCTCCCTTTCTCTGTCTATCCCTTTCTCTCCCTCCCTTTCTCTGGCTCTTTCTCTCCCTCCCTCCCTTTCTCTGTCTCTATCTCTTTCTCTTCCTCCCTTTCTTTGGCTCTTTCTCTCCCTCCCTTTCTCTGTCTCTATCTCTTTCTCTCCCTCCTTTCTCTGGCTCTGTCTCTTTCTCTCTCTCTCTTTCTGTGTGCGTGTCTTTCTCAATACTGATGTAACTATCCTCAATAAAAGAAAACAGACTTTTTAAAGCTTGACATTACTCTTAATGCTGTAGGCCTGAGGTGCCATGACTGCTTCAGATAGCTTGACCTAGTTCTGTGTGTGTGTTGTGTTCCTGACATTTTAATGTATCTCAGTGCTCTGGGTTACTGAGATGAGAGAACAAGTAAATACCCGCTATACTAGAGAGAGAGAGAGAGAGAGAAAGAAAAAGACAGAGAGAATGAGAGAGAGAGAGAGAGAGAGAGAGAGACCCCCCTTACCGGCTCAGACAGGGCCTCCTGGACCTCCCCCAGGAATCTCAAGTAGCCTAAGAGATGTTAGTCCTGTTTGTTGTGCCAGGAGCTGCAGGTCACACAGCCTTAGGCCAGTCGCTTCTGGAGGGTGGCTGATTGAACCGATCTCAAAAGGAGGGCTGGATTGTGGAAGATAGGCTCCTCCCACACCCACAGCCCAGGCTCCACACCCCCTTCTTGTGTGGGCCTTAGCAGCTGCCAGGCCTTCAGCACCACAGAATAAAAATCAGAGACCTGCTGTACTCAGCTCTTCTCAGCAGCGCGCATGCTGGTTCTCTCCAGCCGACATCAGTATGGTACAGCAGTCTCTGCGCCGCCTTTAGTAGGAATGCAGCCACCCTGCTCTCCAGTTTCACCAGGCCCTGGCCACCTTCGTGGACGGACATGTACAACACTGCCGCCCTTAGCCAGTGATAGCCCGACAAGAAAAAATCCACCAGCTTGCATTGCCGCCACTTGGGACAGGAGCCAGTCTTGACACCACTGCCTGTGACAGCCCCTCCCAGTTCTTCCTGACCCACCTCTCCGAGCCCAGGTACACCCCCAAAATGTTAAGCCCTTCACAGCCCCACTGCAAACCCCCTGGAAGCAGAGGGGGGGCCCTATCCCTCCATGCCCCACATAAGAGCTTTGCTCTTGCCCCAGTTTACCTTAGCTGACGAAGCTCCCTTGTACACCTTCAGAACAGTCTCTAGTGCCTGCATATCCTGACCATCCCTGACCATCACAGAAACGTCATCTGCATATGCTGACACTGCTATGCCTGTCACCACACCCTGCCTGTGCAGTACACTCCCTGCAGTCTCCTGCGTAGCAAGCCCAAAAAAGGCTCAATGGCTAGTGTAAATAACTTACCCGATAGAGGGCATCCTTGTCTAATGCACCGCCTCACCCAGACTGGTCTACTGAGCCCCCCTCCCACCTTGACCATACATGACGCCCCTGCATACAACAACTTCACACAAGCCAAAAACATCACAATAAACAGATACTCGTGGTCCACTCTATCAAAAGCCTTCTCTTGGTCTAAAGAGACCAGTCCAAAGTTCACATTAGAAACTCTCGACAAGTCCAACATGTCCCTGATTAAGAACAAGTTGTCCGTGATGAGCGTCCTGGTACACAATATGTATGGTCCATGTGTACTATAGAGTCCAGATGGGACTTCAGTCTGTCAGCGAGGACCTTGGCAAATATCTTGTAGTCCGCACAGAGCAATGCCACAGGCCTCCAGTTCTTAAGTTCACACAAGTCCCCTTTTTTGGGCAGGAGAGTCAGAGCCGCCCGACGGCAGCTCATTGGCAACTCTCCTACCCCAACGCACTCACGCAACACGCAAAATAAGTCCAGTCCAATTATTCCCCAGGTGCATGGCCGGGAGACATCTGTTTTACTGCCTCTGCTAGTTCATGGTGCATCAGGGGAATGTCAATTTCATCCCTCTGTGCCAGAGAGAGCTTAGGGAGTTCTGCAAACAAAACCTGAGCACACATAGGATCCCACAGTTCTGCCCTATACAACTCAGTATAAAACTCCACAGTTCTGCCCTATACAACTCAGTATTAAACCCACAGTCCACTCCCGCATCTCCCACACCACAGAGGTCACCCGCCCATCCGACAGCCGCAGACAATGCATACCCTTGGCTTCACCTCTCTGTCTTTCCAAACCAAAGAAGAAGGAGCTGGGAGCATCCATCTCCTTGAGCATGGAGAACCTAGCTCTTACAAGTGCTCCCTTTACTTTAACCTGGAAAAAACTGCCCAGGTCCCTACATATTTCAGCTAAATTAACCTGGAGGTCTACATTGTCTTGCCCCACAATCTCTACCTCCACTTCACTGATACTGCGCTCAAGTTCCCCCAATACTCTCCTAGCCTCTGAAGATGAGAGAGCTGTATTCTGTTGACAGAAAAGCCGAATTTGGACTTTTCCCACATACCACCATTGACTCAGAGACTCATACTCCTCTCTTTGCTGCCCCCACCTTTCACAAAAAATCTGGAAACCCAAGCAAAAAGTGGCATCTTGTAAGAGCTTTACTTTAAACTTCCAATAGGATACCTGCCGAGGCCCTGGTGAAATAGAGAGCCGTTCCATGGGTATGTGGTGATCTGAAAACCCCACCGGGAGAATGGTAGCGGCCAACAGCCTATTGCTCTCATCTAGTCTGGCTCCACTCACCCTAGCCCCAAAGACCTCCACTCATGTATACTGTCTTGTGTTGAGATGTCTAGTTCTCCAAACATCCACTAGGTCAAACTGCTTAATGATGTCCCTTAACACCCCCCACTGAACCTGATTGAGGTTTCTCCCCATTCTATCTTTCGTAAAATCCATGGTACAGTTCCAGTCCCCGCCAACCACCGGCGTCTCCTCAGGCGCTACCTGTGAGAGTTCCTGTCTAAGACACCCAAACAGACGCCCCCTCTCTCTCCCTGTGTTAGGCGCCTACACATTTATAAGGACAAAAGCCCTGTTGTTAATTTCTCCTTTACCTACAAGCAGTCTACCCTTACACACCTCCTTTGAGGTGTGTCATTTTTACGTCCAGAACCGGTGCAAAAAGGACTGCCACCCCTGCACTAACATTTGTTCCAAGGCTCAGCACACTTGCCCCTTTCCATCAGAGCCCCCAAACGACTTCATTCACCACATCACTATGCGTCTCCTGCAGAAACAACACATGTACTTTTTTTGGTTTCACATACATTACCGTTCAAAAGTTTGGGGTCACTTAGAAATGTCCTTGTTTTTTAAAATAATATCAAATTGATCAGAAATACAGTGTAGACATGGTTAATGTTGTAAATGACTATTGTAGCTGGAAACGGCTGATTTTTAATGGAATATCTATATAGGCATGCAGGGGCCCATTATCAGCAACCATCACTCCTGTGTTCCAATGGCACATTGTGTTAGCTAATCCAAGTTTATCATTTTAAAAGGCTAATTGATCATTAGAAAACCATTTTGCAATTATGTTAGCACAGCTGAAAACTGTTGTTCTCATTAAAGAAGCAGTGTCTAGTTTAAAGAAGTGTCTAGTTTGAGAAACAGACGCCTCACAAGTCCTCAACTGGCAGCTTCATTAAATAGTACCCGCAAAACACCCGTCTCAACGTCAACAGTGAAGAGGCGACTCCGGGATGCTGGCCTTCTAGGCAGAGTTGCAAAGAAAAAGCCATATCTCAGACTGGCCAATAAAAAGAAAATATTAAGATGGGCAAAAGAACACACACTGGACAGAGGAACTCTGCCTAGAAGGCCAGCATCCCAGAGTCAACTCTTCACTGTTGACGTTGAGACTGGTGTTTTGCGGGTACTATTTAATGAAGCTGCCAGTTGAGGACTTGTGAGGTGTCTGTTTCTCAAACTAGACACTCTAATGTACTTGTCCTCTTGCTCAGTTGTGCACCGGAGCCTCACACTCCAGTTTGCGCAGTTCTGTAAAGGGAGTAGTACATAGCGTTGTACTAGATCTTCAGTTTCTTGGCAATTTCTCGCATGGAATAGCCTTCATATCTCAGAACAAGAATAGACTGACGAGTTTCAGAAGAAAGTACTTTGTTTCTGGCCATTTTGAGCCTGTAATCGAACCCACAAATGCTGATGCTCCAAATACTCAATTAGTATAAAGAAGGCCCGTTTTATTTCTTCTTTAATCAGAACAACAGTTTTCAGCTGTGCTAACATAATTATTGTAAAGGGGTTTTCTAATGATCAATTAGCCTTTTAAAATTATAAACTTGGATTAGATAACACAATGTGCCATTGGAACACACAAGTAATGGTTGCTGATAACGGGTCTCTATACGCCTATGAAGATATTCCATTAAAAGTCAGCTGTTTCCAGCTACAATAGTCATTTACAACATTAACAATGTCTACACTGTATTTCTGATCAATTTGATGTTATTTTAAATGGCAAAAAATTTGCTTTTCTTAAAAAAACAAGGACATTTCTAAGTGACCCCAAACCTTTGAATGGTAGTGTATTCACCCAACAGACTCCTCTTTCCCGCATCTCTGGTGCCATTTATATTAAGCGAGCCTACCCGAAGAGTCTCCATAAGAAGTGGGAGAAAAGCCAGAAAAGAAAGAGACCAATAGCAAAGCTCAAAAAGCCCCAGTGCCAGAAAAAAACGATTCATCTAAACAGCGTATGGAGGTTGACCCTTACGCACAGTTGTGACCCATGTCCTCAACCTAAAATGTTTCCTGGGCGAGAGGACACCATGCCCCTCGTTTTTCATGGTGTTGTACTGGTTTAACAAACTTTCACGGATTGCAAAAAAAAGCTTCAAGATTAACGTTTTTCCATTAAGACTCATTCAGGAACCTTGACAGTTCCTTCACCGTGTACTTTGGCCACTCTGTCTGACTGGCTGTCAGCTCTGGACCCATTGAGGAGGAGACTGAAAAGAAAGCCTCCTCATCGTCCTCTTCCTCAGACTCACCTTCCTCCTCCTAATCTCCATCTCCCATCCTGACCTCCTGGCCTTTCTCTCTAGTCAGGGCCTCCACCCCAGCACCAGGCAAAGGTTCCTTAGTGCCTTTGACAACACCAGCCTCTCCCCTCCCACCTCCTTTGTTCTCCCCCTTTTTCCTCTTCCGCTTGACACCCTCCTCGACCGCCCCTAGTCGCTCGCCCTTCCCCACTATACTCTCCTCATCCACTAGCATAACCTGACTAAACCCAGTTTCATCTACACCACCATCCATGACATGACTAGACCCAGCCTCACCTACACCACCATCTACAGCATGACTAGACCCAGCCTCTTCTACACCACCATCTACAGCATGACTAGACCCAGCCTCATCTACACCACCATCCATAACATGACTAGACCCAGCCTCATCTACACCACCATCTACAACATGACTAGACCCAGCCTCATCTACACCACCATCTATA
>QNTS01002663.1:110224-125421 GCA_003317085.1 Hucho hucho | reverse complement strand
CATGACTAGACCCAGCCTCATCTACACCACCATCTACAGCATGACTAGACCCAGCCTCATCTACACTACCATCCATAGCATGACTAGACCCAGTCTCATCTACACTACCATCCATGACATGACTAGACCCAGTCTCATCTACACTACCATCCATGACATGACTAGACCCAGTCTCATCTACACTACCATCCATAGCATGACTAGACCCAGCCTCATCTACATCCATGACATGACTAGACCCAGCTTCATCTACACCACCATCTATGGCATGACTAGACCCAGTCTCATCTACACCACCATCCATGACTTGACTAGACCCAGCCTCATCTACACCACCATTCATGACATGACTAGACCCAGCCTCATCTACACCCCCATCCATGAATTGACTAGACCCAGACTCATCTACACCACCATCCATGACATGACTAGACCCAGCCTCATCTACACCACCATCCATGACATGACTTGACCCTGTCTCATCTACACTACCATCCATGACATGACTAGACCCAGCCTCATCTACACTACCATCTACAGCCTGATTAGAACCAGCCTCATCTACACCACCATCCATGACATGACTAGACCCAGCCTCATCTACACCACCATCCATGACATGACTAGGCCCAGTCTCATCTACACCACCATCTACAGCATGATTAGAACCAGCCTCATCTACACTACCATCTGCAGCATGATTAGAACCAGCCTCATCTACACCACCATCCATGACATGACTAGGCCCAGTCTCATCTACACTACCATCCAGGGGTCAGAGAGAGTGAAAGTGTTCAGTTACAAAGACATGAAGTTACAACTTGAACCATAGAGTGATATTCCTCAATAACCAACAAGAAACTTGAAAAGCTCTCCCTCACACGCTCTCTCACCATCTGTCTCTTTCCCCAGGTGCTGCAGAACATTCTAGAAACAGAGACAGAATATTCCAAGGACCTTCAGAGCCTTCTTACCAACTACCTGCGATCACTCCAGACCACAGAGAAGTAAGCTCCACTCATTGTACTGGTGTAAACCCTCCGTCTGTCTGTCTGTCGTACTGCTTGTCGGTTGTACTGTCTGTCGGTCGTGTTGTCTGTCAGTTGGACTGTCTGTATGATGACACACTGTATGGCCACTGATTGGATTGGATCTACTAGACACATTCCAAAACTTATGCTCTCTCTCTCCTCTCTCTTTCTCTCTCCCTCCCCCCTCTTTCTTCTCTTACCCTTCTCATCTAAACTCCCCCCTCCTCCTCCACCTCTCCTTCTCTTCTCCTCTCCTCTCCCCCCTCTCCTCACTCTCCTCTCCTCCCTCCTCTCCTCTTCTCCTCCCTCTCTCCAGACTGAGCAGTACAGATGTGTACCTGATCCTGGGGAACCTGGAGGATATCAACACCTTCCAGCAGATGCTCGTCCAATCACTGGAGGAGTGCACCAAGTAAGTCCCGCCCCTCACATACTTTCCACCAATCAGCACACAGGGATCAGAGAAAGTGCTTGTTACTGCTGTTCTAATCCAATTAGATCTGTCCTGCTGCTACTTGGGATATTTCACAGCAGTTTTACTTCGAGGTAAATAAAGGGTATAGGAACATCTAGGTGTTGGCTGTGGTAATACAGCGATCCTTGATTTCACTCAGCTTGTGTGTTTTTTCCCCCCACATGTGCAGACTTCCAGAGAGCCAGCAGAGGGTAGGGGGCTTTTTCATGAACCTGATGCCCCAGATGAAGGCTCTCTACGTGGGTTACTGCTCCAACCACCCCTCGGCAGTCAACGTGCTCACCCAGCACAGGTAAACGTAGACCCTATACAGCATGAACCTGATGTTCTAGCATTCTTACTGTACAACAATGATTTATCAGGTAGTGTAAAGACTATAATTAGACTCGACAATGTAATCTCTCTCTCTCTCTCTCTCTCTCTCTCTCTCTCTCTCTCTCTCTCTAGTGAGGAGCTGGGGGAGTTTATGGAGGGGAAGGGAGCCAGTATTCCAGGTATCCTGACCCTGACCACAGGCCTCAGTAAACCCTTCATGAGGCTGGACAAATACCCCACACTACTAAAGGAACTGGAGAGACACATGGAGGTAAGGCTGTGTGTGTGTGCCACGTACAGGTGTGTGTTTGTAAGATGCTGGGTTTGCAAGTGTGTTGGTGTGTGTGTGTATGTCACGTGCAGGTGTGTGTGTAAGAGTGTCCTCATTCACTGATGATGTATGTGTGCATGTCTTATGTGTAAGGGGATGTTGTCAATCACTGATAGGGGTGTGTGTGTGTGTACAGCTGTACAAATGCTCTCTGCTGTGCTCCCTGTAGGAGAGTCACCCCGACTGGCCAGACATCCAGAAGTGTATGACAACATTCAAAAGTCTCTCGGTGAGTCACACCGATACACATATCGCCTCTTGTTTCCATGGTTACCTCATTAGCAGTGCATGCTGTGCGTCAAGCTGTGACGTGTGTGTGAGTCATGAGTCGACAAGTTATGGTACACTTGAATATATGAGCATGCATCACTTGTGCACACATAATCATTTAGTAATTATGAATATGTATGTGGACACTGCTCATCGGACATCTCATTCCAAAATCATGGGCATTAATATGGAGTTGGTCCCCCTTTGCTGCTCCTGAGGGGCGCAGCGGTCTAAGGCACTGCATCTCAGTGCTAGAGGCGTCACTACAGACCCTGGTTTGATTCAGGGCTGTATCACAACCGGTCGTGATTGGGAGTCCCATAGGGCGGCGCACAATTGGCCCATGTCGTCCGGGTTAGGGTTTGACCGGGGTAGGCCGTCATTGTAAATAAGAATTTGTTCTTAATTAACTTGCCTAGTTAAATAAAAATGAAATAAACTCAGAAAAAAAAGAAACGGCCCCTTTTCAGGACCCTGTCTTTCAAAGATAATTCGTAAAAATCCAAATAACTTCACAGATCTTCATTGTAAAGGGTTTCAACACTGTTTCCCATGCTTGTTCAATGAACCATAAACAATTAATGAACATGCACCTGTGGAACGGTCGTTAAGACACTAACAGCTTACAGACGGTAGGCAATTAAGGTCACAGTTATGAAAACTTCGGACACTAAAGAGGCCTTTCTACTGACTCTGAAAAACACCAAAAGAAAGATGCCCAGGGTCCCTGCTCATCTGCGTGAACGTGCCTTAGGCATGCTGCAAGGAGGCATGAGGACTGCAGATGTGGGACGCCTAAGACAGCACTACAGGGAGACAGGACGGACAGCGGATCGTCCTCGCAGTGGCAGGCCACGTGTAACAACACCTGCACAGGATCGGTACATCCGAACATCACATCTGCGGGACAGGTACAGGATGGCAACAACAACTGCCCGAGTTTCACCAGGAATGCACAATCCCTCCCTCCATCAGTGCTCAGACTGTCCGCAATAGGCTGAGAGAGGCTGGACTGAGGGCTTGTAGGCTTGTTGTAAGGCAGGTCCTCACCAGACATCACCGGCAACAACGTCGCCTATGGGCACAAACCCACCGTCGCTGGACCAGACAGGACTATCAAAAAGTGCTCTTCCCTGACGAGTCGCGGTTTTGTCTCACCAGGGGTGATGGTCGGATTCGCGCTTATCATCGAAGGAATGAGCGTTACACCAAGGCCTGTACTCTGGAGCGGGATCGATTTGGAGGTGGAGGGTCCGTCATGGTCTGGGGCGGTGTGTCACAGCATCATCGGACTGAGCTTGTTGTCATTGCAGGCAATCTCAACGCTGTGCGTTACAGGGAAGACATCCTCCTCCCTCATGTGGTACCCTTCCTGCAGGCTCGTCCTGACATGACCCTCCAGCATGACAATGCCACCAGCCATACTGCTCATTCTGTGCGTGATTTCCTGCAAGACAGGAATGTCAGTGTTCTGTGAGCTGTGTGCTCAATTGTATACACCTGTCAGCAACAGGTGTGTCTGAAATAGCCAATGCACTAATTTGAAGAGGTGTCCCCATACTTTTGTATATAGATGTGTATCTATGGACACACAATTTTACATTGTTTCTGTGGTAATAAATGGGTGCTGATGGTGTTTCCGCGGCGACAGGCCCAGTGCCAGGAGGTGAGGAAGAGGAAGGAGCTGGAGCTGCAGATAGTGACTGAGTCCATCAGGCTGTGGGAGGGAGACGACATCAGAACACTGGGCTCTGTTCTCTTCATGAGTCAGGCTCTGGTTAACAGCCCTGGAGCAGAGGTCAGAGGAAAACCTTAGAACAGTAACATTATAATAACTGATGTACATGAGTCAAATACTATTAACTCTCTCTCTCTCTCTAGGAGAAGTGTGAGCGCTACCTCATGCTTTTCCCTCATGTCCTCCTCATGCTGTCTGCCAGTCCAAGGATGAGTGGCTTCATTTTCCAGGTATAACCCATGACCCCTTAGTCTACTATACCAGGGTCTTATTGATTTGGTGCCAAATGGAAGAAAATGGACTGAAAGAGGGAGGGACTACATGAACTTGTCCAATAAGAAATGCTCATTTTAGTTATCAGTTTCAAAATGTTTTGCTATTGTGTTCCCTAATCAATAGGACCCAGTGTTGATGAACTACTGTGTTTAGTGTGGGTTCAGATATTTATGATGGTTTCTTGTCTACAGGGGAAGCTGCCATTGACTGGTATGACTGTGACCACGCTAGAGGACAGTGAGGCCCACAAAAACTCCTTTGAGCTTTCTGGTAAGACTACTGTGGTACTGTGGTGTATTCACAACGTACATTAGTGTGTGTGTATAATATAATGTGTGTATTGTGTCCTCCAGGCAGGCTATTTGAGTGTCTCCAAGTTGTGTGTGTGTGAATAACGTATGTGTGTGGGTGTGTGTGTGTGTGTATAATCTCATGTGTGTGTGTATAATGTGTGTATTGTGTCCTCCAGGCAGGCTATTTGAGTGTCTCCAGGTTGTGTGTGTGTGTATTATGTGATGTGTGTGTATAATGTGTGTATTGTGTCCTCCAGGCAGGCTATTTGAGTGTCTCCAGGTTGTGTGTGTGTGTATTATGTGATGTGTGTGTATAATGTGTGTATTGTGTCCTCCAGGCAGTCTATTTGAGTGTCTCCAGGTTGTGTGTAACAATCAGCAGGATCAGCAGGACTGGGTAGACCACCTGACCCGTCAGACCAAACACACCACCGCCCCCAGCCACAAACCCCTCACTGTCCCCTGCCACACGGTCAGCAACACACAAATGCAGTGTATATAAGCACGCATGCACACACACACGCTCACACATGTATCCACATCTAGACTAACTAAGCTATGTGGGAAATACACTGTATATAAATGTAACAATTAAAACTAATCTCTGTCTCTCCCTTCCCCTCTCTCCCCCTCACCTCTCGCTTGCTCTTCCCCACTCTTTCCCTCTCTCCCCCTCTCTCCTTCTCTTCCCTCTCTGTCCCCCTCTCTCTCCTTCCTTCCCTCCATCAGTTGCCCTCCCACCCTCTGACACCGTCCCGTCACGCAGAGGGCCGGGCGATGACGGTGGCTCCTGCCTACCACACCCTGCCCCACCCCTCCTCCCACGGGGCTCCACACAGCACCATGATGTGGGGGCCCCTGGAGCCCCCTAACACCCCCAAGCCCTGGAGCCTCAGCTGCCTGCGCCCCTCACCCCCTCTCAGGCCTTCTGCAGCACTCTCCTACAAGGAGGTGAGGAAGACTGTGTGTGGATGGGGTGGGAGGATGTGGATGTGGAGGGAGGATGTGTGTGTGTGATGGCATTGATAGAAATTGTGTTATGTGTATGGTGAGGTTGGGTGTCATTGCTTATTTGTGTCATTCATTCCTGTCTCTCACTCTCTCTTACCTTTTCTCTCCACCCACTCTCTCTCTCTCTCTCTCTCTCTCTCTCTCTCTCTCTCTCTCTCTCTCTCTCACTCTCACACTCACGCTCGCTCGCTCGCTCTCTCTGTCTTTCTCTCTCTCCAGGACCTCAGTAAAAGCCCTAAGAGTGTGAAGAAACTTCTTCCTAAGCGTAAACCAGAGCGAAAACAGTCAGACGAGGAGTTTGCCCTGAGGAAGAGTAAGTTTACTCTGTGTGTGTGTGTGTGTGTGTGTGTGTGTGTGTGTGTGTGTGTGTGTTCTAACCCCCTGCTCTCCTCTCGTCCCCAGGTACAGCTGCTCTAGAGGAAGATGCTCAGATCCTAAAGGTGATAGAAGCTTACTGTACCAGCGCCAAGACCAGACAGACCCTCAACTCCAGTAAGAACACACACACACCTTCACACACTGATCAGGTCATGTTGTCTCTTGTCATTCTTGGATCACAGTAGTCCAATGCTATCCTTAACCCTGCCGTTAGTACTTCTCTTTCTAACAGTTTCTCTCTCTTTTCTGTCTGTCTCTCTCTTCACTCCTCACCGCTCCTTCAATCTTCCGTTGACGTTCGTTCCCCGTTTTCTTTTTCTTTCACCATTTGTTTGTTGGGTTTGTTTGTTCCCCTCACTATAATTCTATTACGTGTTATTATTATGAATTCTCCATTGTTCATCCCTCTCCATCCACTCCTCATTGATTATGGTTTACCCTCGTCATCAACATTGCGCCACCTACCCCCCTCCACCCATCAGCCTGGCAGGGCACTGACCTGATGCACAACCATGTGCTGGGGGACATGGACCGGTCCTGTGTGGACTCTCCAGGCCACCGTAGCAGCGTGTCACGGCCTGACGTGACTGGCTCAGACCTGTCGGAGGACTCTGACTACGACTCTGTGTGGACGGCCCACAGTTACAGGATGGGCTCAGTGTCGCGTAAGAGCTGCATCTCTCACCAGAACTAAGCCCCCAAAACTACCGTGGTCGTACCTTATCATACCGCGCTATACAGCACAGTACAGCGCGCTTTTAACCTGTGGTCTACAACAAAACAAAAGGATTTTTAAGGGTTTTATTTATTTTAATTATTTAATTGTATAGCATTTTTTGTTTTTATTTATATGTTTTTTTTATTTGTTGTTGTTCCTTTTTTGGATTGTCCTCTTTGTATGAAAATCTCCCTGTTGCCCTGACCACTTTCCCCTGTATTTTGTGCCTCCTCTCTTTCCGTAGTTATGAGGTAGCTTGTGTTGGGTAGTGTCTGTTCATTTTTCCTTGAATGTACCCCCTTCCTATGTTTAGCCCTGACGTGTTGGGAACCCTGTGAAGGGGGTGTGGGGTTATGACAGAGAGAGTTTGTGGAGGTTGTTGGGGGGTTGCAGATAGGGAGCGATGGGGACTCTCTGTGTCTGATATTCAGATAGGATTCAGGAAGGAGTGTATTCGATTGACCATATTCTCTATCTTAACTCCTGTTCCTACATATGAACAGTAGCATGCAAATGTCATGGTGACCTTTGACATTTCCTTATGACATCCAATTAATTCATTATATCTTTTTGGTATTACTATGACTGTCTTATGGCTCTTACCACTGTTTCAGTACACCCTGCTGTATTTTACACACAGGACACAGCATGCCAAGCAAAAACAGCATAATCAGTAGTATTTCTAGTATATAGGTATTAATAGAATATTGTATAGGATTATGAGATGCCTGTTCTACTATTTCTCAACAGCATGTATGGTTCATTCCCAGGGTGACGATTTAAACTTTTAGCCTCAGATTTTCCCCATTACGAGATACACTAGAATATTCCTTCAACAGCTTAAAAAAAGATATATTCTCAAATGCAGGGGGTTGTCTTTAGCATGCATTCTGGACCTCACTAAGACCGAGTGTCAGACTTGACTATTTAGTATTTAGAGTTTGTATCAACAAATCTACTGCCTACAAGCCAACATAGAAGTCCGCTTTTAGAAACCCCAATGAATTAGTCAAGGTAATCATGAAATTAGAGTTCTATGGTTTAAATTAAACAGTCAAGCCTCTGTATTCTAGGACACAAATCTGTGTTTAAAACTCAACTGCAGGCAGCGTCATGTAGGACCAGGTTATTCCTGATCACATCACATGACCAGTAAAAACGCAGAGGCTCACAGTCTTCAATGCCAGTGTCATCAAACCTGGCAGGTCCGGTCTCTGTATCCCAAGTAGGAAACCTTTGTTTCAAACAACACCAATATCCTTTACCACATATCCCGCCTTGCTCTTCCATGCGCTAATAACTATTTTTGTGAGAAAGTATTTCCTAGTATCACATTACAAATCCCTATTTTACTGTCCACTTCAAATCAGTCCTCTCTCCCCGCTGTTATTGTTACAATATATGGAATATACTGGTTTGTGTTATTTATATATTTATAAAAATGATTTGTTTATTGTCCTTAAATTATTTTGTATAACGTATGTGATTTTTATAATTTTATTTCATTGTGTATGTAAATGTTTACAACTGATTTGGTGAACTTAGTCGATCTCTCCCTCTCTCTACATTTGATGAAATGGTATCACTAAAGTTTAGTTTACACTGGATATTGAGCGTGGGTTGTTGGGATACATTTTTGCACAATCTCTGTGGCAGAGCATGAAATGTGTTCAATATGAACAGTTCTGTTTCTGTACCACCCCCCCCCCCCCCCCCCCCCCCTTACCGGCCTACTACCCCCAGTGTGTGTGTGTATGACATCATACTGTATGATGTAGCCTAATTATCAAGCTTGCCATAGATATGAAGTGTGCCTGTACAGTACAGCTCACCCATTGTGTAAATCTACCATTTCAGTGTTCAGATAGTGTCAACTGAAAGAGAAACCTAGTCTTGCGGGAGCAGTCATGTGCGATACTTATTCATCAAGACAGATGGACATGAACAAAAAATAATGGACAAGTGTCCCTTTTGTACATAGTGGATGCAAATGGAACAAAATAAGAAGCCAAACAGTTGTTATATGAGTATTTGAGCTAAGAATATGACTGTCCTCATGTTTTGTGTTCTACTTTGTGACTGCGGTATATTCTGGGGTTGAAAAAAACGAAACAAAAATGAAAACAGAGAGGCAGGGTGACTGCGATGTCCAACTGTGTCCTCTGTGCGTTCCAATGCTGTATATGACCTGTCCTACACCTGTGATTACCTATTGACCTACCTACAAACAGCACCTACAGAGTATTTGTTATATATATACAGATTGACGTATATGACAAGAGTTCCCAAACGCTGTGTCTTTTGAGTTTTGAATAAATCTGTCATTTGTTAGCTGTTGGTATTTTGGGTGTTTTGTCAGAAGCACACTTCATTTCACTGTGTTGGGTGTCACTGTCAACAAGACTCCAGGCTGAACCATTGGAACAGGAAATGTGAAAACAAAATGGTGTCTTTTCTCTCATGAATATACGCTGTATCCTTGTTGTTTTTGGTCTGCAACAGAGAGCGGTGTGGTGAGGTAAAACCAATGAGGGGTGAACGGATCAGGATGATCTGGATGTAGTGTGCCTCTCTTTTCGTCCTTCTGTTCTTCCTCTCCAACATGGCTCCTCTGTCTCCTCTGTCGTTGTGGTTCTGTGTATGCCTAACTAACCCACAGCCTCTCCACCGTCTCCTGTGTTTGTGTTCTGTTGTGTCCATTTTGCTTCCGTTACCATGTAGCCGCTCACAAATCAGCACCAGCATCAGGAACTCAATCACTTCTGTTAGATAAACTGTGGGTAGAAGTTGCCCTTGGCTTAAGCACAGATCTAGGATCAGGTTACAGAGCTAGGATCCCACAATTCTAACCTCAGCCATTAGGGGTTGGAAGTCCAAACTGACCTTGGATCAGCGTATCTAGCGTGTTGTGTTGTGTTTGGAACAGGGGCAATGCAGAGGGACACAGGGCTGCAAGTCATCATCCCTGGAGAGGAGAAGATCATTGTGGAGGAGACCACGAGCAACGGACAGACTGTGGTCGGAGAGAAGTAAGACCTCCGCCTTCCGTCCTCCTTCTCTTCTCCCTCCTCTTCCTCCTCCTCCTAATCCCTACTTCCTCTCCCACACTTCCTCCCCTCCTCCTCTTAATTTTGGTCAGGGATGAGTATCTTGGTAACCCCTGACAGTTTCTGTCGTCATGTGCTGGAGGAAATTCCCAAATGAAAGTGGGATGGTGTTCTCATGAGAATGCTTCTGTTTCTGAATGATTAAGTACTAGTTAGTATGTAGACTAGTGCAGTACTGTGTGCATACATACAGTGTTTTCGGAAAATAATCAGACCCCTTGACTTTTTCCACATTTTGTTACAGCCTTATTCTAAAATGTATTAAATTGTTTTTTTTCCCTTTACCCCATAACGAGGGGAAGCTAAAACAGTTTTTTAGACATTTTTGCTAATTTATTAAATATAAAAAACTGAAATCACACTTACATAAGTTTTCAGACCCTTTACTCAGTACTTTGTTGAAGCACCTTTGGCAGCGATTACAGCCTTGAGTCTTCTTGGATATGACGCTACAAGCTTGGCACACCTGTATTTGGGTAGTTTCTCCCGTTTTTCTCTGCAGATCCTCTCAAGCTCTGTCAGGTTGGATGGGGAGCGTTGCTGCACAGCTATTTTTAGCTCTCTCCAGAGATGTTAAATCGGGTTCAAGTTCGGGCTCTGGCTGGGCCATTCAAGAATATTCAGAGACTTGTCCCAAAGCCACTCTTGCGTTGTCTTGTCTGTGTGCTTAGGGTCGTTGTCCTGTTGGAAGGTGAACCTTCGCCACAGTCTGAGGTCATGAGCGCTCTGGAGCAGGTTTTCATCAAGGATTTCTCTGTACTTTGCTCCGTTCATCTTTGCCTCGATCCTGACTAGTTTCCCAGTCCCTGCCGTTGAAAAACATCCCCACAGCATGTTGCTGCCACCACCATGCTTCACCGTAGGGATGGTGCCAGGTTTCCTCCAGACATGATGCTTGGCATTTAGGCCAAAGAGTTCAATCTTGGTTACATCAGACCAGAGAATCTTGTTTCTCATGGTCTGAAAGTCTTTAGGTGCCTTTTAGTGAGGAGTGGCTTCAGTCTGGCCACTCTACCATAAAGGCTTGATTGGTAGAGTGCTGCAGAGATGGTTGTCCTTCTGGAAGGTTCTCCCATCTCCACAGAGGAACTCTAGAGCTCTGTCAGAATGACCATCGGGTTCTTAGTCACCTCCCTGACCAAGGCCGTTCTCCCTCGATTGCTCACTTTGGCCTGGCGGCCAGCTCTAGGAAGAGTCTTGGTGATTCCAAACTTCTTCCATTTAAGATTGATGAAGGCCACTATGTTCTTGGGGACCTTCAATGCTGCAGAAATTTTTTGGTACCGTTCCCCAGATCTGTGCCTTGACACAATCCTGTCTCTGAGCTCTACGGACAATTCCTTCGACCTCATGGTCGAATTGAATTTACTACAGGTGGACTCCAATCAAGTTGATGATCAATGGAAACAGGATGCACAAGCTCAATTTCGAGTCTCATAGTCTGAATACTTATTGAAATACGGTATTTCTCTTTTAAATGTTTTATTAATTTTACTGTTTTCGCTTTGTCATTATGGGGTATTGTGTGTAGATTTGCTAAAAAAGTACATATTTAATAAGTTACAGCCTTATTCTAAAATGTAACAAAATGTGGAAAAATTCAAGGGGTCTAAATACTTTCCGAAGGCCCTGTATATAGTCATGTATTTGCCTCTAGGATGGTATTAACCATGTGTGTTGTGTTGAAGGAGCCTGGAGGATGTAGTGTACGCCCTGAGGGACGAGGTACAGGAGCTCAAACAGGTGAATGTCCGCGCTGTGTCACCATCCCACTGTCTTATAATGGGCCTATGACAGCTCATGACCGCTTACGACACCTGACATTACACTGTTATGACAGATGAAGTAGTAAAACTACAACCGAATGCTTGTGGCATATTCAAACTGACCTTTGACCCCTCAACAGGACAATAAGAAGATGAAGAGGTCACTGGAGGAGGAGCAGAGGGCACGGAAAGATCTGGAGAAAGTGGTCAGGAGGGTCTTAAAGACTATGAACGACCCCACCTGGGACGAGACTAACTTATGAGGTGTGTGTGTGCATATGAGATGGTGTGAGAGTGAATTGTGTGTGTGGTGTGTGTGTGTGTGCTAGTGTGTGATGGAGAAACGTGTGTGAGTGTGAATGAGTGTTTGCTTGCAGAAACGTGGTTGTGTGTGTGTGTGTAGAACTAGGACCCTGAGTTTTTCCCGGTTAGGTCACATGGCTAAGAAAAACTTGTGGCTCCACCTATAACAATGAGGAACGTCTGTGGATCTATCCCTAAACCAACATGGACCTGGAGTCTTCCCTCTCTCCCTCCCTCCGTCTCTGTTTACAAATGATACTCAGCAAAGCATTACAGCTCTAATGGGACTGTACAAAAACAACTCCTCATTCACCTCTTCTCTACTGTTATTTAATTACTATGTAATCTATCAATTTTGATGTCTTATATTTCCATTGTCTTGTGGTCTTCTGTGTCAGGACTTGTAGCGGCCTGCCTTGTGGTTGGGCCTTGTGTTGTCATTGACCGGTGGGTCAGAAGGGATTTGTACAGAAATGGACTGGCTGGTATTGGTACTGACTGGTATTGGTACCTTCTGGCATTGGCACTGGCTGGTATTGATATTGGTACTGGCTGGTATTGATATTGGTACCGACTGGTATTGATATTGGTATTGGTACCGACTGGTATTGATATTGGTACTGGCTGGTATTGGTACTGACTGGTATTGGTACTGACTGGTACTGGTACTGGTACGCTTTGATGTAAATATGAACATTGTTGAGGTATGAAATAAAATGTTTTTAGCGACTCCAAACCTCGTCCTTGTACTGCAGGAAGACTCTGGAAAGGCTGATGATGACAATGATGATGATGATGAATTGGATTTACGTAGCGCTTTTCCAGGTGCCCAAAGCACTTTACATTCACACCTCATCTACCACCAATGTGCAACACCCACCTAGGTGATGCCACGCTAGCCGCTCTGCGGCAGGATCTCACCGTACATCCGCTACTATCCGTCTGTGTACTATATCTCTAACTAGTATCAGTGTCTCATAGCCTCTCTGCTGTCACCCAGCTTATCAGGAAGCAGGTAATGAACCAGGGTGATGCTTCAGGACCACATGTAGCATCCATCCCAAGTGGCACTCTGGGCTCTAGTCAAAAGTAGTGCACTATAAAAGGAATAGGGTGCCATTTTAGATGTAATCTTCTCTGATAAACAACAGCGAACATGTCTGAGTACAGGCTGGGTGCTAGGGGCCTCTAGGAGATCTGATCATGTTGTGTGGGGGTGGGGGGCTGTAGTCTGCCTGGTTGAAAGGTAAGAATGACATTTGAAGGGGGAGATCAGGACATGACATTCTACAGGTATTTATGAGGCAACGTGATATGAAGGCTTGGGAGCAGGATGATAACAACAACCATGATGGTGATCCAAAGGAAGGAAGGTTGGTTCTCACACACACACACACACACACTGCCAACAATTTAAGCAGGGAAGCATGGGGTGATGAAGATATTTTCTCCTTTCTCTCACTCCTTTGGCAAGTAAGTTGTGTGTGTGATTATATCCCACCTTATCGATGTGACAAGCCTATCAAAGACCTTTGTGTGGTCTGACTCTCCTGCTTTGGTTTCTGAAGGAAAGGCTCTAATTCTGCTGGTGTCGCCTCAAAGGCTCAAATGGCCTCCTTTATCAACGTACCGCCATCACCTTGTTCCCTGATTAGTACTGGCACAGCTTGTCTTCTGTTTAACTCTACCTGCATAAATACAAAGGAACATAAAACCTAGATTTTCCCTCTGTAACACCCAGATCTAACACTCAGATTGATGCTAGCCAGGACAGGTTTACTTTCTATTCTACACTGAGCAAAAATATAAACGCAAAATGCAACAATTTCAAAGAGCTACAGTTCATAAGGAAATCAGTCAATTGAAATAAATAAATTAGGCCCTAATCTATGGATTTCACATGATTAGGAATACAGATATGCATCTGTTGGTCACAGATACCTTTAAAAAAAAAGGGTAGGGGCGTGGATCAGAAAACCAGTCAGTATCTGGTGTGACCACAATTTACAGCAGCACAACACATCTCCTTTGCATAGAGTTGATCGGGCTGTTGATTGTGGCCTTTGGAATGCTGTCCGTCTCCTCTTCAATGGCTGTGTGAAGTTGCTGGATATTGGCGGGAACTGGAACACACTGTCGTACACGTCGACCCAGAGCATCCCAAACATGCTCAATGGGTGACATGTCTGGTGAGTATGCAGGCCATGGAAGAACTAAGACATTTTCAGCTTCCAGGAATTGTGTAAAGATCCTTGCGACATGGGGCTGTGCATTATCATGCTGAAACATGAGCTGATGGTTGTGGATGAATGGCACGACAATGGGCCTCAGGGTCTTGTCATGGTATCTCTGTGCATTCAGATTGCCGTTGATAAAATGCAATTGTGTTGTCACGTTCAGGCCTGATATTTATAGGCTGGCGTGTTTAGTTTAGTTTTGGTGTAGGTTTTTTTTGTTCTAGGTGATCTATTTCTATGTTGGGGTAATGGTTCCCAATTAGAGGCAGCTGAGTGTCGTTACCTCTAATTGGGAACCATGTATATGTTTGTAGTTTTCACTAGGGGTTTGTGGGTTATTGTTTGTTCATAGCTTTGTCGGTTTCACGTGTTATGTTCAACGTTACGATCTTCGTTCGTTTTGTTTGTTGTTTTGTTCCAGTTACGTGTGTCAATAAAGCATGTATACTGGATACCTCGCTGCGCCTTGGTCTGTCCCTTCTGAAGATCGTGACAGAATAACCCACGACAAAAGGACCAAGCAGCGAGAGAACCGGGAGTACTGGACCTGGGAGGAGGAATTGTTTAGAGGGGGACCCTGGACCCAGCCTGGAGAGTATCACCGTCCAAGAGAGGAGCTGGAAGCAGAGGCGGCTGAGCAGCGATACTATGAGGAATTATACGGAGCGTGGAATCCAGAGAAAGAAAAGTTTGTTGGAACTCGCCTGGCTAGGAAGCCCGAAAGGCAGCCCCAAAAAACTTTTTTGGGGGGGCACACAGGGAGTTTGGCCGGTTCAGGATGGACTCCTGAGCCAACTCCTCGTGCTCTCTGGAGGGAGCGTCGGAGGGAGCGTCGCACTGGTAAGACGCCGTGCTATGCAGTTTTGCGCACGGTGTCTCCAGTGCGCGTTCACAGCCCGGTGCGAGAGATTCCAGCGCCACTCATCTGTCAGGGGAGGGTGAGTGTGC
>QNTS01002663.1:69504-108936 GCA_003317085.1 Hucho hucho | reverse complement strand
GGTCAGAAGTTTACATACACTCAATTAGTATTTGGTAGAATTGCCTTTAAATTGTTTAACTTGGGTCAAACATTTCAGGTAGCCTTTCACAAGCTTCCCACAATAAGTTGGGTGAATTTTGGCCCATTCCTCCTGACAGAGCTGGTGTAACGGAGTCAAGTTTGTAGGCCTCCTTGCTCGCACAGGCTTTTTCAGTTCTGCCCACAAATTGTTGATAGGATTTAGGTCATGGCTTTGTGATGGCTACTCCAATACCTTGATTTTGTTGTCCTTAATAATAATAATAATAATAATAATAATAATACATTTTATTTAAGGCGCCTTTCTCGACACTCAAGGACACCGTACAGGGAAACATAAGACATTTAAAAGCATAGAACAGCATTAAAAACAACAAAAGAAGCAGAGCAATTGACGTCAAGTGAGATAGGCAGTTTTAAACAGGTGTGTTTTGAGTTGTGATTTGAAATGGGAAAATGAATCGATGTTTCTGAGTTGGGATGGTAATGAGTTCCAGAGACGGGGAGCAGAGCGGCTGAATGCTCTGCTCCCCATAGTGGTGAGACGGGCGGGGGGGACAGACAGGTGTATGGAGGAAGAGGATCTAAGGGAGCGGGTGGAAGTTGGACCCTGGAGGAGATCAGACAAATATGGGGGGGCGAGTTTATGGATGGACTTGAATGTTAACAGAAGGACTTTGAATTGGATACGGAACTGGACCGGGAGCCAGTGAAGCTGTTGGAGAACAGGAGTGATGTGATGAATGGAGGGGGTTCGAGTAATGATGCGGGCAGCTGAATTCTGGACCAGTTGAAGTTTATGGAGGGATTTATGAGGGAGGCCAAAAAGGAGAGAGTTGCAGTAGTCCAAACGGGAAGTGACGAGACTGTGGACAAGGACGGCGGCAGTATGGGGGTTAAGGGAGGGACGGAGTCGATTGATGTTTCGTAGATGGAAATAGGCAGACCGTGTAATGTTATTAATGTGCGATTGAAAAGATAATGTGCTGTCAAGGATGACACCCAGACTCTTAACCTGTGGGGAGGGTGAAACGGAGGAGTTATCAATATTAAGAGAAAAACTGTTGGTTTTGGATAAAGTAGATTTAGTGCCAATAAGGAGAACCTCAGTTTTATTACTGTTTAATTTGAGGAAGTTTTGGGAAAATTGCCAATTGCCAATTGCATGCTCCCTCAAAACTTGAGACATCTGTGGCATTGTGTTGTGTGACAAAATTGCACATTTTAAAGTGGCCTTTTATTGTCCCAGCACAAGGTGCACCTGTGTAATGATGATTCCGTTTAAACAGCTTCTTGATATGCCACACCTGTTAGGTGGATGGATTATCTTGGCAAAGGAGAAATGCTCACTAACAGGGATGTAAACACATTTGTGCACAAAATTTGAGAGAAACAAGCTTTTTGTGCTTATGAAGAATTTTGGGGATCTTTTATAACAGCTCACTTTACATGTTGCATTTATATTTTTGTTCAGTGTATTTACAGTTTACACATGGGAAGAAACTGTGAAGAAGAAATTGTCTTAGTCACATTGTTCATCTTTGACCTGGCATAGTCCTTTCTCTCTCTCCTTTCTTTCTCACTTTCTTTATTTTTCTCCTTTCTTTCTATCTATCTTTCTCTCTCTTTCTTTCTCTCTCGGTTCTCTCTCGGTCTCCCTCTGTTTTCTTAGAGAGAAAGTGACAGCTTGTCACTGACAGGGCCACAATGTGCCCTTGACTATTGTAGAGTTCTGTAAAAGCATCAAGGTGTCTCTCGCTCGCGCCTTCTTTCTTTCTTTTTCTCTCTTTCTATTTTCAAAGCTGTAAATCAATCAGCTGTGGGAACACACACACTTTCCTCTCCTCTCTGTCTATTCAACAGCCAGTGATCATTTAGAGTTGACATGTATTGTGAAGAACTGAGCTGCTCTTTCTTACTCTCTCCTCCTTTCTCTTTCAACTGTCTGTCATTCATGTCCAGGCCAATATACACACACCAAAAAGAAGAAAGAGAAGAAACAGAAGGATAAATTGATGGAAGGATAGGCGAAAGACACTATCCTTCCCTTTAAAGGTTTGTTATTGTACAGGAGACTGTCTTCTCTTCCCAGTAATTTCTACTCTGTGTTTTTTAGTCTGAAAGCCCATCCACGAGCTCCCTTTGTGAAGGAAAGCAATAAGGCCCCATTGAATGGCTCTGAATGGGGCCTGCCATCCTTAGAGGCCGCGGCCAGTCCACTTCTATTCTTTAGCCTCCTATCTAATTGGAGCTGAAATGAAATGGAGGTTTCTTTATGAAAATAGCCTTTGTTTGGCCTGCAGCGCTGGTAATTCATAAACAATAAGCTGGGAGGCCATTGTGGGTATAATAATACATGCAGTCTGCTGGAGACGCAGCGAAGGCAGCAGAACACTGGTGGAGAGTGTATAAGGATAGGAAGAGAAGAAGAGCGATGGGAAAGAGATGGCAGAGAAATTCTAGGAGTGATATGAAATATGGGGAAAGGAGTGACAGATGAAGATGGGGACAGAGTGAGGGATTGGCAGTGAGTGAGTGGCTCTGGGCAGACATTGGCTCAGTCAGGAGTTGAGAGGAGAGAAGACTGAAAGATTTTGGGGGAATGCGATAGGATAATGGTGCAGTACTAGATGATGTTAAGTGTGGAGCAGAGAGGGGAAATGGGGAAGACGGTGTGTGGCTGGGTTAGAGGAGGGGGGTGGAGGATAACAGAAGGACTAATTTGACTCAGAAAGCTCAATGGATTACAGATTTGTGAGCTGGTGGTTTGTCACTACTTGCTGGCAGTTACATTCTCTCTCTGCCCCTCTCTCTCTGCCTCTCTCTCTCTATGCCATTTCTCTCTCTCTCTATGCCATTTCTCTCTCCAGCTCAACTTTAGGGCAGTCAGCTCTGTGGTCTGTGTAGTGGTGAGTGTAGTCTGTCTGAGCAAACTGAGAGGGCAATAGGGAGAGGCAGGTGAGCTGATGAGGTGCTTATAACTGGACCTGTTTCTCCTTGCTTTGGAATGTTACTCCCTCAATTCAAGAAGCTTCAATGCCTCAATCACTGATGGGATACTTCTCTCACTAAGAATATCAGCTGGAATTAAATCTGACAAAGACTCTGATTGAAATGGGAGTGCAGCAATGGGAGCGGAGCATCCCAATTCTCCAGGTATGTCTCTTTTTCCCGCATGGTGTTTGGTGTTCCCTGCACCTGTGGATGTGCTTTCAGTTTATTAGATCTGCGTACTTTTAGTTACAGAGAGAATTTTCACTCTACCTTTTCTCCTTGGATGCAGAGAGGACAAGAGTATAGAGCGACACCAGGGACTTTACCTTTCATTACTGGTGGAGAGGAGAAGAAAGCAACATATTGCGGTCCAGAATAAAGAGTCTCTAAGGGTTCTATGTGTGAGTGACATGTGACATCTGAGTATGTCTTTAAACAGCCAGTGTGTGTGATGAAGTTGGATCAAGCATTCTCTTATCTGCGTTTGTACGTGTCACATCCTAATGGTTATGATTAGGACTTGAGGAGGGTGCACTGATCCTAGGTTTGTATCTGAAGCCATTCATGTAGTAACACTGATATCTTGGCACTAGATGGCAGTGTTGGTCAATAAATGAAATCCCTAGGATTCAATGTAAAACCTTCTCTGAGTGTAGAATGAGTGTTGTAAATTCAACCATTAGGTGGCAATCAAACCACAGAAACATTCTGTTGGTGACTCCTCGCTACATAGAGTGTGTGTTTATTTGAACGCAGCTGACTGCTTAGTAGCAGTCAGTAGGAATGGTTGGCAGGTTTGAAAATGTGTGTTTGTGCCTAGAAGCATGTGTGCGTGACAGCGGTCAGCAGAAGTGGTTGGCACAGGGAGGCTGGTAATCAGGCACTGGGCAAACGGGGTGGCAGCACTCCGAGACGTTTGTGGGAGATTATCCCAAAATGATCCCTAGAATTATCCCCAGAATTACAGCCGGAGAGAGAGGACTTGTCCATGGATGGGGATGGAGGAGGGGGAAGTCGGATGGAGGGGTGCGTGTGTGTGTGTGTGTGTGTTGTGTTGTGTGTGTGTAATGAGTCTGGCAGTGTTGGTACATTGGAGTAATGAACCATGCTAATCCAAATCAAACAGCAATTAGCAGCAGATTTGACAAACTCTGGAGATACAGTTAGACTCTCATAAAGGGACAGAGTACCCAAGCTACCTGTGTGTGTGTGTGTGTGTGTGTGCTTGGTTGTGCGTATTTGTGTGTTGAATATCATATGTGAGCCACGAACACTGACCTGTTTACAGAACACTTACTGAACACTTATCATGGAGTTGTTATATTCCACTTATCCCTCCAAGAAGGCCTCCAACACACACACCACAGGAGGCTGGTGAGGGGAGGACGGCTCATAATAATGTCTGGAACGGCGCAAATGGAATGGCATCAAACACCTGGAAACCATGTATTTGGTGCATTTGATACCATTCCACCTATTCCGCTCCAGCCATTACCCCCGCCCGTCCTCCCCAATTAAGGTGCCACCAACCTCCTGTGACACACACACACACATGTACACACACACACACACCCTGCCTGAGAATACTAAATGTGTTCTCTATTCATGTCATAAACGGCCCTCCAACAGTGTAAGCTGTAGTTACCAGGTTATGGTGTGTGTATGTGTGTGCCCATCTCTTCTGTGTGTGGTTGAGTGCATGCTGTCCATGTGAACCCCAGTGTGGGATAATTTGGGCACTTCTACCCCTATGGTTCTACCACCCCCACCCTCTTCCACAGGGGGGGGGGGGGGGGGGGGGGGACGACGACAGTGGAGGGGAAGAATGACAAACCTGTATTATAATTAGAGACAGAAAAAGATTGTCTAGAGAGAGTGGGGTAGTGATGGATGGAGACAGAGGGAGGGAGAGAGGGAGGGAGGGAGGGCGCAGAGGGTTAAGTGGACCTTTCTGGGTGTTGTGACTTCCTGCTGGTCCTTCCTCTTCCTTGGCCTGCTCTTCGTAAGGGGAGTGAGGTTGGGAGGGTGGGATGGCTGGAGAGAGGGATGTAGGGAAGGAGAGGCTAAACTGCCTGGGTCAAAGTGAGAGAGGAGACGAGGATAGTTCACCTAAAACCCCTGACTTACTGAACACAATGGAGGCAAGACACCACACACACACACAGATACACACACACAGATACACACACACAGATACACACACACAGATACACACACACTGCGGCAGGGTTATGGCAACGTCCCAGCGGGCTATGAACTTCCCTGAAGCCGTTGCCATGGAGATGCCGTGAGTCGCTGACCCCCAGCACCTCGTTTCCCGCCGCTGGCTCATTGAAAGACTTGATTGACAGGTGTCCAAATGTCAGACAGACCAGGGTCCAGCCAATATATTCTACACATACACTCACTAGGTGTGTGTGCGTGTGTGTGCGCATGTTTAAAAGGCTCCTACCTTATTGTGAACCATTTTGCTGCATGGAAGTCAGTGAGGCCGTGAAGTTAAATTACAGTACTATAATTATAGTAATTCAACATAGTGGAGACCTCTGCACCTACACACACAGGAACATTCCATTTTGTATGAATTAGACCAATAGAGTAGGGAAGGGCAGCAGAATAGAATCAGAATTTAATGTAGCCCTACATTCCAATTCCAACTAGAATTGACCCAGTACCTTATTGTACCTGCATGGACAGTATTAATCTTGCGAGGTATTGGCAGTGGCACAAAAGACCGGCCTTTTTGTTTGTGTGTGTGTGTGTGTGTGCTCCTTTGTGTCGTCACCCCCCCCCCCCTTTTCTCTTTTCTCTTTTACCATCCTCACCCTTCTCTCTCTTATCTCCATTAGTGCCAAACCCCTCCATGTCCTATTGACAGGACACACATAGAGGTGTGTGTGTGTGTTATCGGGGGTGACGTGAGTGAGATCTGCTGAGTTAGTGATCCGGGATGATAATATTGTTAGCCTCTGTGTGTTTGTGTGTGTGTGTGTGTGTGTTTTACTAAAGTGCTAACATACAACATTTTGTATGTAGATCTTTTGTAGAGAACATTATTTACAATAAATATGACATTGAAATGTACTGCACATAAATGGTTCCTCTTGAACACCCACTCCTTGCCATCATTACGGCCAGCTAACGCCAGCCATTCAGAAAAACAGACCCTGCAATTTGCGTTGACATTTGAATGATAGTCAGGTTGTGTTTGTCAGGGGTGTTTGTATACTCAGTGGATGTAGCAAATATGTGTTAAGTGTGGCTGGAGAGACAGTGGGTGAGGATCTCACTCTCTGCCTCTCAATTCAATTCAAAAGGGCCTTATTGGCATGGGAAACATGTTTACATTGCCGAAGCAAGTGAAATAGATAATAAACAAAAGTGAAATAAACAATCGAAAATGAACAGTAAACATTACACTCACAAAGGTTTCAAAATAATAGAGACATTTCAAATGTTATATTATGGCTATGTACAGTGTTGTAACAATGTGCAAACAGTTGTTGTACGAAAGGGAAAATAAATAGACAGATAAATAGAGTTTGTATCCACAATGGTGTTTGTGCTTCACTGGTTGACCATTTCTTGTGGCAACAGGTCACAAATCTTTCTGCTGTGATGGCACACTGTGGTACTTCACCTAATAGGTATAGGAGTTTATCAAATTCTTCGTGGGTCTGTATAATCTGAAATGTGCCATGAATTTAGTAGGAGGTTAGGAAGTGCAGCTCAGTTTCCATCTCATTTTGTGGGCAGTGTGCACATAGCCTGTCTTCTCTTGAGAGCCAGTTCTGCCTACGGCGGCCTCTCTCAATAGCAAAGCTATTCTCACTGAGTCTGTATATAGTCAAAGTGTTCCTTAATTTAGGGTCAGTCGCAGTGGTAGGTATTCTGCCACTGTGTACTTTCTGTTTAGGACCAAATAAAATAAAAAATGTTGGTTAGTTCTTTCCAATGTGTCAAGTACTGTGAATGTGTCATTGATTGGAAAGATCTGGCTAATCTCAACAACTCATAAACTCACCAGCTGTATGATGTCAGCTGGCCCTTCTACACTACACACCTCTCATTTTTCTCTCTCTCTGTCTCTCTCTCTCTCTCTCGCTCTCTCTCTCTCTCTCTCGCTCTCTCGCTCGCTCTCTCTCTCTCTCTGTCTCTCTCTCTCTCTCGCTCTCTCTCGCTCACTCACTCTCTCTGGTTAAAAGAGTAATTGCATTGTTGTTTACTACAAATGGCTTCACAGTAAACAACACGTGTGCACACACACACACAGATACACACACACAGATACACACACACAGATACACACACACACACAGATACACATACAGATACACACACACAGATACACACACAGATACACACACACAGATACACACACAGATACACACACACAGATACACACACACACACAGATACACACACACACAGATACACACACACAGATACACACACAGCCCTACACACTAATATTTGGGTAGTACTGGTCATGCGTTTAAGTGAGCTCTCCTCTTGTCCTCCTCTCAGCTAGAAGTGCTGCTCGCTCCCAGCACTCACTGAGAGAGAAATGTACCCTATGGGTGACCCTACCCAAGTGTATGTATGTGATGACTAAAATGCCCTCTCCAATGAGCAACTCTCACACTCATGTAATATTTCACATCCCTGTTCCAACTGTTGTATTGTAGTAGTAGTAGTGGTACCACTATTTAGATAGTTCATCTGGAGATGCTACAGACTACCAGTAACATTTCAACTAACTACTTACCCTAACCCTTATCCTAACCCTTATTCTAAACTTAACCCTAACCCTAACCGTAACCTTTAACAAGCAGTTGCTTATCAACAGATAGTTTGTTGATAGTATGACCATCTGTAAAGCATCTACAGATGGAAAATCCAAATAGAGTATGACCATTTGATTTGTTTTATTTATATCCCCAAAATGCCTAAATATATTTTAAATTCTGCAAATATTGACACATCTGTATGTTTAAATCATATTTCAAATGTATAATATTTATAATCTAATAATAATACCTTAGGTCTAATGTAATGCAGATTTGAACCATAAGTGTGTTAAAACATGCAGTTTCTGGTCTGAGAGGGTGGTGGCGCTGTTGCTATGTGGTGGAGCCTGTTGGACCCATACAGCACAGCATTACATTAGGCTGCATTATCTAAACACTCAACAAACTTAAATTACATTTGTGAGTTTTTCCCCCGTCCAGATTCTGTCGTGTGATTGGTCCGTAGTGGGATCCCATTCTCTCCTTATTGTTAGTGCAGATGTGGCGGTATCCATTGGCCCTCATCCACTCACAAATTGAATCAGAATCAATTTGACCTTTTAAGAAAATATACGCAGTATGCTCTTCACCAGATATGTATGAGTGTATGCATGCAGATTGTGTGTGTGTGTGTGTGAGAGAGAGAGAGAGAGAGAGAGAGAGAGAGAGAGAGAGAGAGAGCTTGCTCTGAAGTGGAAGGCAGCGTCTCCATGTTAAGCCAGGAATAGACCAATTAGTGTGTATTGGGGTTAGCAACAGAGCAGGCAGCCATGTGAATGTGTCATTGATTGGTAAGATCTGGCTAATCACCACGACTCATAAACTCACCAGCTTTATAATGTCAGCTGGGCCTTCTACACTACACACCTCTCATGTTTTACTCTCTCTCTCTCTCTCTCTCTCTCTCTCTCTCTCTCTCTCTCTCCATTCATTCCTTTCTTCCTTTCTGTTTATTTTCCCATCTGTCTCCTCAGTCCTCTCTCTCTCTTCATTCCTTTCTTTCTTTTCATTTCGATCCCCTCTTCTCTATTTCTTCCTTCCTTCCGTCATCTCTCTTTTTCGTCTTCTATGATGAGTTGAGAGGAGAAGGAAACACAAGCCCATGATGAAGACTTCCTGCGTTACACTAAAGTAGTTAACATTGCCACATTGAAGGAGTGTCAGAAAGAAGAGGGAGAGAAAGTGTGTGTGTGTGTATTTATGTTTGTGGAAGTTAATGTTTATCATATATTGCGATGTGCATATTCTTCCTTCTAGCGTCACTCATATGAAGTCCTCATCCTAAACAGCTGTGATAGAAGCCATGATGGTAGGAACAGAGTGAGGGTACAGGGAAGCTAACCTACCGCTGAGTACTGGCTCACGGCACCTCCTCATTGGTCATTTATTTCTCCTTCTCCCTCTCCTCCCTTTTTAAACGCAAATCAAATTAGTGAGCCTGAACCTCTCTGTGGTGTAATAGGTATTAGTTATCATATTAATTAGCATCAGATTGACACAGCATGGCACATGTGTGTGGGGGCTCAGCTGGGGGCACGTGTGTGTGTGTGTGTGTGTGTGTGTGTGTGTGTGTGCGCGCGCGCGTGCGTGCGTGTGTGAGTGAGGGGTGAGGGGAGTTACAGGGCAGACACACCAGTATTTGATTTGTTGTGTTGCTAATGTGACACTGATTATACAGGTCATGGTAAAACAAAGCTGTGCCTCGGCTATGCTAAAACAGACGCTGAGATAGCGAGGTTGTCACACACACTGTTAAGGACACACATGCACACACAACCAACCAAACAAACACGGGGAGAGCGTTTTTTTTTAAGCGAAAAACTGTTGCCATGGAGAGGAGAGGTTATGGTATTTGACCTATCTTAAAATGTTGCCTCTTGTCCCCAGAGCTGTAATTTCATGAGAAAATGTGTTTGTTCCCAGAGAATTTATTGATCTCTATGTTTATGAGCAGATAAATGCAGTAGTGATGGTTGAGGTGGAGGGTTATTTGGATGTGCTCAGTCTTTTGTGGTGTGCTCAATCCATTGTGTTAATCTAGTCTGCTGTTGATGCGGGGAGAACTGGGGCTCTTTCTCTCTCAGCGGGGCATCTTTTTTGTCTGGGCTGTGTGTGTGTTTGTGTGTGTCTGTTGTGGGCAAGGCGTGAGCAAGGTGCGATAGACAGTCTGCAGTATTAGAGGTGTGTGTGATCAGACTGAATCTTTCAGACTTGCTATATACTGAACTCAACACAACCCTGGTTAGTGTTCTGAGTTAGGGCTACTTGCTATATACTGAACTCAACACAACCCTGGTTAGTGTTCTGAGGTAGGGCTACTTGCTATATACTGAACTCAACACAACCCTGGTTAGTGTTCTGAGGTACGGCTACTTGCTATATACTGAACTCAACACAACCCTGGTTAGTGTTCTGAGGCAGGGCTACTTGCTATATACTGAACTCAACACAACCCTGGTTAGTGTTCTGAGGCAGGGCTACTTGCTATATACTGAGCTCAACACAACCCTGGTTAGTGTTCTGAGGTAGGGCTACTTGCTATAAACTGAGCTCAACACAACCCTGGTTAGTTTTCTGAGTTAGGGCTACTTGCTATAAACTGAGCTCAACACAACCCTGGTTAGTGTTCTGAGGCAGGGCTACTTGCTATATACTGAGCTCAACACAACCCTGGTTAGTGTTCTGAGGCAGGGCTATAGTGTGAAGCAGTGGCGATTTTAGCATGTCAATCTTGGTGGGGCAAAAAAAATACCACTACACAACCACTACACTAAACAATACATGAATTGCACACTAACGGTGACAAACGGTGCCCACAACTGTTAGGGCCTACATAAAGCTGTCCCAACAGCGGAGTCCCAACAGCAGAGTCCCAACACCTTACCACCCTACTGCCTTTAAAAAAAACATAGCTGATATGGCTGACTTACTTAAACAAATGTGGTTTCTACTGACAATTGAGATGTACAAACTATGGCATAAGGGGACGACGAGCGGATAAGAGGCAATTCGTAATTTCGATTTAGACATAAATGGGCAAGCTAGGACGGACGTAGTCAGTATAACTATTTGTTCTGCGCTTTTGAAATGTACAGCAACAGAATTCAGAACATGGGCCGATCTTACTGTATTCTCCCTGTACAGTACACCAAGTCAGAACCGTAGGATAAATGAAAGGGGCGTATAAGCAGACAATGAAAGCTCTTATGATATTCAATGATTACATTTCTCTAAAACAGGCTATAGGCTACATGTGCACCAGCAAGTCAGAAAGTTGGCCAAATTAATGAGGGGGAAATGAACCAAATTATTAGGGTGAGGCACATGGGCTACTAACAGCTTACTACACAACATACACTTAGTATTACTTTCTTAGCTATGGTATACATATCTCCTTGGCATATATATGCATATATGCAGCAGCATACAATACATTTTCGGACTCACCTTGTTGTGTTGTGCTCACTTGAATAGGAAGGTGGCGCGGTAGTCCTTTGTGGGCAAATTTTGTCATCAAAATCTGGCATTCTCTGGATTTATGGTGCTTTCAAGACAACTGGGAACTCGGACAAAAACAAGGTTGAATCATGATGTCAGGTCGGAGCTCTAAAAAGAGGCCAGAGTTCCCAACTTGGAATTTCGAGTTCGATGACCAAAACGTATTTTCCCAGTCAGGGGGCTCTTTTTTTCCCAGTTGTCCTTAACTCGCTGAAGTCTGAGATTTCCCAGTTACGAGTTTCCAGTTGTTTTGAACACGGCAGAAATCCTTCTGGATTGACAGCATAAATGTTTATCCTTTTAAGTTCGGAAAAGAGACCTTTAAACCCAGACTTGGACCACACACCCACTCCACTGAATAGCAGGCTAGTGATTGCTTTGCAACGCTAGCAGCTAGCCACTGATTCCTTACAAACCACTCATTGTTGAATTTGCGATTTCCAACTTGTTTTGTAATGTTTATGTCCAATGGCCGATGAGCACCGATACGTTTTAGGATTGAAAAGGATTTGCCAGTAGATTGTCGATGTGATTCATGATGACGACTGCTAGTTAAGATTTTGAAAGTATGATGCTGACATGATCAGTCCAATCAAAGCTACGGTAGGTATAACGTGACATAATTTTATCTGTGGCCACTGGTCACTGCCCAATGACCTTGAGTTTTCTTGGATGGGCACTTCTAATGTAACTCTATGGTAGCACCCAAGGGACTTGAATTTTCTAGCTCTCCCTGTAGATTTTGCATTGAAGTAGTGTCCCCATGAGTGACAGAACACTGAGCCAATCACGGTGCAACTAGAGAACATTACCAACCCCTACGCTGCGTATTTTCCGCTGGCTGCCCCACCACCACAGAAAGCACTGAGCTAGGCTGAAACACCTGGATTTTGGAGCTGCTTTACTCAAGAAATCAAAAAAGAGACCATGTTTGTATGCAGATTTATTAACATTTTTTTTTTTACATTGTTTGTGTCACACACTGATCTGTTTCACCTATCTTTGTGCTTGTCTACACCCCCCTCCAGGTGTCACCCATCTTCCCCATTATCCCCTGTGCATTTATACCTGTGTTCTCTGTTTGTCTGTTGCCAGTTCGTCTTGTCTCGTCAAGCCTACCAGTCTGTTTTTCGTACTCCTAGTTATCCCGGGTTTGATCATTCTGCCTGCCCTGACCCTGAGCCTGCCTGCCGTTCTGTATCTTTTTCCACTGCCCTAGATTACTGACCTCTGCCTGCCCCCGACCCTGAGCCTACCTGCCGCTCTGAACCTCACGGACTCTGCCCTGGACTACCGACCCCTGCCTGCCCTTGACCTGTCCTTTGCCTGCCCCCTGTTTATATAATAAACGTCCGTTATTCAAGCTGTCTGCATCTGGGTCTTTTCTTGAGCCGTGAAAGTACAAACTGGCCATGACGGACCCAGCAGACTCGGACCAGCTCCGCAGTGCCGCCTCCTCCCAAGGAGCCACCATTGGGAGGTACAAGGAGTTGCTTCGTGGTCTCATGGAAGGTTTCCAGACTCTGGCAGAACGCCATGACTGTGCGTTGAATACATTGCTGGAGCAAATCCGCAGGTTGTCGACTAGGCAGCCTACCACGACAGTAACCCCCTAGCCCCTCAGTAACCCAGCTGTCAGCAGCGTGTCTCTCCCGGCTACCCTGAGAACCCTGCTTACCTCCCCCGGAACGCTTCGCTAGAGAGTTCGGGAACCTGTCGGGCTTTCTTTCTGTGTTCCCTCATCTTCAAGCTGCAGCCCTCCTCCTTCCCCTTGGACTGCTCGAAGATACCTCATCACGCTGATGTCCTGGATGGCTCTCGCTTGGGCTACGGGCAGTGTGGGAACAACAGTCTGCCGTGTGCTTCAGTTTGGAGGAGTTCGTGGCTGAGATGAAGAAGGTTTTCAATTCTCCGTTGTCTGGGAGACAGGCTGCCCGGACGTTACTCCAGCTTCGGCAAAACTCCCACGGTGTCGCAGACTATGCAGTGGATTTCCACACGTCGGCTGCCGATAGTGCCTGGAATCCGGAATCCCTGTTCGACACTTTCCTGCTCAGATTATCGGAGGAAGTTAAGGACGAGCTCGCAGCCCGGGAACTCGCAGCCCCATCAACCTGCGAGTGTCAGGGAACCACAGCGAGGCTATACAGTTCATACTGATTAAGTTTTCTCAGGTTCCCGTGGTATTGGGATTCTCTTGGCCATTCTGCCACGCCCATTGCCTGAAGTCAACGTAACTTGCCCCGGGACGTCTTCCTGTGGGCTCGGAAGTAACCTCTCTGCCATTCCTGCGGAGTACCAGGACCTCCGGGAGGTTTTCAGTAAGGTCAGAGCCACTTTGCTTCCGCCACATCGACCCTATGACTGCGGGATTGATCTTCTCCCGAGCACAACACCACCCCGGGTATGACTGTATTCACTGTCTCGTCCGGAAACCAAGGCTATGGAGACCTACATCGAGGACTCCCTGGCTGCAGGGTGTATCTGTCCTTCTTCCTTCCCCACCGGCGCAAGGTTCTTGTTTGTGGAGAAGAGGGACAAAACCCTGCGCCCGTGCATCGACTACCGGGGCCTCAACGACATCATGGTTAAGAACCGCTAACCGCTACCACTCATCGCCTCGGCCTTTGAGCCACTCCAGGGGGCCACCATTTACTCCCAAGTTGGACCTGCGGAGGACCTACCATCTGGTGCGGATACGGGAAGGGGATGAGTGGAAGACAGTCTTCAACATAGCCAGCGGACACTATGAATATCTGGTTATGCCATTTGGTCTGATCAACCCTCCAACTGTGTTCCAGGCCCTGGTTAACAACGTTCTCCGCGACATGTTGAACCGGCTCGTGTTCCTCTACCTCGACGACATCCTCGTCTTCTCCCGCTCAGCCCAAGAACACATGACAGGTCCTCCAGCTTCTCCTGGAGAACCAACTTTTTGTAAAAGCAGTACCTTTTGCCACTGCCCTGGATTACTGACCTCTGCCTGCCCCTGACCCTGAGCCTGCCTGCCGCTCTGTACCTTATAGACTCTGCCCTGGACTACCGACCCCTGCCTGCCCTTGACCTGTCCTTTGCCTGCCCCCTGTTTATATAATAAATGTCCGTTATTCAAACTGTCTGCATCTGGGTCTTTTCCTGAGACGTGATAGTTTGCGAACTGATATGTGACACGTATTAATGCCAAAATACTATGCAAAACAGGCACAACGTTTTTTATATATATATTTGTATTTTATTTTTAGGTGGTGTTCAAAACAGGTGGGGCTCTGCCCTGAATGATGTGTCGCCACTGGTGTGAAGGCTTAGTTGGACAGTGGTCTCTAGGGCCCCAATCCTAAATGATATCCGTGTGGGTATCACAGAACTTTAATGGCTATTCTAGAATGGACAAAGTAACAAAATTATCATAACCTTTGACAATGTTGTTGTCTTAGAATATTGTTGGTTCTTAATCAACTTTACTAAAGCGGATGAAATAAATATTATGAGTAAATACCATCATCACCTGTAATCCTCAACCAATCAGCTGTTTTTCTGTGGTTCTGCGTCAGATTAGTTTATGATTAGAGAAAGTTGTTTTGTATAATTAGCTTGTTCACGTAAGGATACTTAACTGGTGGCAGAGAAGTCAGGCGCAGGAGAGCAAATGCCGAAGTTGGTCCCTCTCCTTGTTCAGGCGGTGTTTGGCGGTCGACGTCACCAGTCTTCTAGCCGCCACCGATCCATCTTTCATTTTCCTTTGGTTTTGTCTTCATTTTTTACAGCAAAACTTGGTCATGTTCGTAGTCGTTTAATATAAATCTCCCAACGGTTAAACAACACAAGAGTACATGGGCACAAAATAACCCTAAACGCACCAGTCCAAAATAATGTGCACAAGCACTAAAACAACAATCCCACACAAAGACATGGGGGGGAACAGAGGGTTAAATACAAAACATGTAATGAGAGAATTGAAACCAGGTGTGGAAAACACAGACAAAACAAATGGAAAATGAAAAGTGGATCGGTGATGGCTAGAAAACCGGTGACGTCGACTGCCGAACACCGCCCGAACAAGGAGAGGCACCGACTTCGGCGGAAGTCGTGACAGTTCATGAGAACAGGGAAGTGTGTGTGTCTGTGTGTCTGTGTGTCTGTGTGTGTGTGTGTGTGTGTTTATGTGTGACTGTGGTCATGTGTTAATGTGCTGTGTGTAGGGTTGAAAGTAGGGTTACAAAGGGAGGGTATATTACTGGAAACATTCAAATTCTACCAGTAAACTACCAGAATTTTGGTACTGTAACTTTCAAGGATTTTATGTAATCTATCACAAGACATCTAGTGGCCCTTTTGGGTACTTCAGATTATCATAAGTGTCTGTCATTATCTCTGGCCCTCTGTGTGCCCTTATTTTATTTTCTTACTTTAGTTTTTACTTTAGTTTTTAACTTGAACTGCATTGTTGGTTAAGGGCTTGTAAATAAGCATTTCACGGTAAGGTAAGGTCTACACCTGTTGTATTCGCCTCAGAGGTGATTCAATGCTATGTGTTTGGGCGCTGGGAGATTGTCTTGACGTTCTCCTGATGTCAGCACAATACAATGCAGTGGGACAAATAACAGTGGGACAAATACACTGGTGGTTGGTGTTTGTGGGGGAGGGGTGGGTGTGTTCTTGGAAATAGAATACATTTGGGAGTTACGTTTTGGGGTTTGTTGTTGTGTGTAGTCGTTCCTTTATCCAATTCACTTTCAGCATCTCCTCTAACTTGCTTGTCCTGTCTACCTCTAGCTTTTCTCTGCTTCCAGCTCCCCTTTCTCACTCTCTCCCCCTCTCTCTCCCTCTTCCTTTCTCTGGTCATATGTGACCTTGTTGTGTGTGGTTTGTAGACAGGCAGTGTGTTGGCCAGCCGTGTGTCTCTGCTGAGCCTGAAGGACCCTGTGGGAGGTGACATTGCTAGCTGACCCAGGGGAGCTCCATGTTCATTCTTTTTTGTTTCACAATAGAATGTGCTATCTCTCCCTCTTTCACTCTCTTTCTGCCTTTGTCTCACTCTTTCTCTGTATTTCTCTCTCCTGTTTCCTCACTCCCCTCCTTCACTTTGTCTCCTCTCCAGCTGTCAGTCACTTTTACTGCCTATATAGTTTATCTATTTGTTTGTGGTTTATATCAGGGTGGTTGTGGGTAGGGGTAATGTTGCCAAGCTGACTGCAATGAATGCTCTCCTGCTTCTGCTTGTTCTCTCATTCTCTCCCCCTCTCCTCTCTCTATCTATCTGTCTCTCTCTCCCACTCTCTGCTCTCCCTCTCATTTCTAATTTCTCTACTCTATCTCCCTATCTCTCTCGCGCACTATATCCCTCTCTCTCTCAATTCAATTCCATTTTCAGTTTAAGGGCTTTATTGGCATGGGGAACATATGTTAATATTGCCAAAGCAAGTGAAATAGATAATAAACAAAAGTGAGATAAACCTTCTAGATGGACAACCATCTCTTCAGCACTCCACCAATCAGGCTTTTATAGCTGTGGCCAGACGGAAGCCACTCCTCAGTAAAAGGCACATGACAACCCGCTTGGAGTTTGCCAAAAGGCACTTAAAGACTCTCAGACCATGAGAAAAAAAGGTTCTCTGGTCTGATGAAACCAAGATTGAACTCTTTGGCCTGAATGCCAAACATCACGTCTGGAGGAAACCTGGCACAATCCCTACGGTGAAGCATGGTGGTGGCAGTATCATGCTGTGGGGATGTTTTTCAACGACAGGGACTGGGAGACTAGTCAGGATAGAGGCAAAGATGAACGGAGAAAAGTACAGAGAGATCCTTGATGAAAAGCTGCTCCAGAGCGCTCAGGACCTCAGACTGGGGGCGAAGGTTCGCCGTCCAACAGGACAACAAACACAAGCACACAGCCAAGACAACGCACGGTGGCTTCGGGACAAGTCTCTAAATGTCCTTGAGTGGCCCACCCAGAGCCCAGACTTGAACCCAATCGAACATCTCTGGAGAGACCTGAAAATAGCTGTGCAGCAATGCTCCCCATCCAATCTGGCAGAGCTTGAGAGGATCTGCAGAGAAGAATGGGAGAAACTCCCCAAATACAGGTGTGCCAAGCTTGTAGCGTCATACCAAAGAAGACTCAAAGCTGTAATTGCTGCCAAAGGTGCTTCAACAAAGTACTGAGTAAAGAGTCTGAATTCTTATTTAAATGTGATAGTTCAGTTTTTTTTTTTTATTAAAATGTCTAAACCTGTTTTTGTGGGGTGTTGTGTGTAGATTGATGGGGGGGGAAATGATTTAATCAATTTTAAAATAAGGCTGTAACGTAACAAAATGTGGAAAAAGTCAAGGGGTCTGAATACTTTCCAAGGGCACTGTACTGGCAAGTTCCATGTATTAGTAGCCAACTAACGTTAGGTAGCTAGCTAACATACCGGTACATACAAGCAACTGCTGTAATGATATGCTATGCGGTTCGTAAGGCTAGTGTAGGTAACAAATTGTCAGCTAACATAACATGTAATGTAACTTATTTGAAAGTCATTACTTTATTACATTGCTCAAAATTTTCTTAATATTTGTCATAATTTGGTAAAGCAATGAATTTGTATCCGCTATCGTCGGACTTCGGCTGCATATTTTCCGCCATTTTCTTAAATCTGAATATGTTATGAAGCCATTCTGAAGAATTGCATTATGGGCCCTAAAAGCACAGATATAATGAATGTAGTACGAAATCCGGGATCTTTTGGCATGCTAACTATATCCATACTCTGACCAAAAAGCATACTACATACTAAATTTACATCACAAATAGTATGATTAGTGCGGTTAGTATGAGTACTCGAACACAGCTCATGTCTATAAGTGGCTTACATAGTGATTGTTTGCAGTGGCGACCCGTCATTCAGGGCAGGTGGGGCAGAGCCACCTGTTTTGAACCTCACCTGTTTAGCTAAAAAATTATATATATCTATTATAACATATTTTTTGGTTGCCTGTTTTGCATGTTATTTTGGCATTAAAATGTGTCACATATCAGTTTTCAAACAATGTAAAAACAATACCCAGCTCAGTGCTTTCTGTGGTGGTGTGGCAGCTAGCGGAAAATACGCAGCGTAGGGGTTGGTAATGTTCTCTAGTTGTGCCCTGATTGGCTCAGTGTTCTGTCACTCATGGGGACACTACGTCACTGCAAAATCTACGGGGAGAGCACGAAAATTCAAGCCCCTTGGGTGCTGCCATAGAGTTACATTAAAAGTGCTATCCAAGAAGGCTCAAGGTCATTGGCCACAGATAAAATTACATCAAGTCACGTTATATCTACCATAGCTTTGATTGGACTGATCATGTCAACATCATACTTTCTATATCTTAGCTAGCAGTCATCATCATGAATAAAGTCGATAATCTACTGGCAAATCCTTTTCTGTCTTTGTCTTAATGAAGAGAAATTATAGATGAAACGTATCAGTGCTCATCGGCCATTGGACATAAATATTACACAACAAGTTGGAAATCGCAAGTTCAACAATGAGTGGTTTGGAAGGAATCAGTGGCTAACTGCAAGAATAGCAAAGTAATCACTAGCCTGATTTTCAGTGGAGTGGGTGTGTGGTCCAAGTCTGGGTTTAAGGGTCTCTTTTCCAAGCTAAAAATGATAAATAATCAACATCGGCCATGCTGTCAATCCATGAGGACATTTCTCTAAAACAGGCTATAGGCTGCATGTGCACCACCAAGTCAGAACAGTAAGCTAAATTATTTTTTATTTAAAAAAAATGTAACTTTTATTTAACTAGGCAAGTCAGTTAATAACAAATTCCCAATCACAGCCGGTTGTGATACAGCCCAGAATCGAACCATGTCTGTAGTGACACCTCTAGCACTGAGATGCAGTGCCTTAGATTGCTGCGCCTCTCTGGAGTTATGAGGGGAAAAGGGACCAAATTATTAGGGTGAGGCCCATGGGCTACTAACAGCTTACTACACAACATACACTTAGTATTACTTTCTTAGCTACAGTATACATATCTCCCTGGCATATTACATAATTTACGCAGCAGCATACAATACATTTCTGGACTCCCCTTGTTATCCTGTGCTCACTTGAACAGGCAGTCCTTCTTGTGGGCACATTTTGTCATCAAAGTCTGTCATTCTATGGATTTATGGTGCTTTCAAGACAACTGGGAACTCAGAAAAAACTAAGTTGAATCATGACGTCAGTTATCTTCAGGTTGGAGCTCGAGAAAGAGGCCCGAGTTCCCGAGTTGGAATTCCGAGATGGATGACCGTTCTAAACGAGTTCCCAGTTGTCTTGAAAGCACCATAAATCCAGAGAATGACAGACTTTAATGACAAAGTTTGATGACAAAATGTGCCTATGAAGGACCGCCTCGCCACCTTCCTGTTCAAGTGAGCACAGCACAACAAGGTGAGTGAAAAAATTTATTGTATGTTGCTGTATAAATGATGTAATATGTCAGGTACATATGTATACTGTAGCTAAGAAAGTAATACTAAGTGTATGTTGTGTAGTAAGCTGTTAGTAGCCCATGGCCTCACCCTAATAATTTGGTCCCTTTTCCCATCATAACTCCAGAGTGGCGCAGCCGTCTAATGCACTGCATCTCAGTGCTAGAGGTGTCACTACAGACATGGTTCGATTCCAGGTTGTATCACAACCAGCTGTGACTGGGAGTCCCATGGGGCATTGTAAATAAGGATTTGATCTTAACTGACTAGTTAAATAAAGGTTAACAAAAAAAATGCAATTAAAAAATAACTTAGTTTACTGTTCTGACTCTTTGGTTTACATGGAGCCTCTAGCCTGTTTTAGAGAAATGTCATCATCGAATATTGCAAGAGATTCATTGTCTGCTTATATGCCCCCTTTATTTATCCTACGGTTCTGACTTGGTGTACAGGGAGAATAATGTCAGAACTACCCATGTTCTGAATTCTGTCGCTGTACATTTCAAAAGTGGTTAACAAATAGTTATTGACTACGTCCATCCTAGCTTGCTTATTAATGTCTTAAGCGAAATCACAGATTGCCTATTATCCGCTCGTCGTCCCCTTATGCCATAGTTTGCACATCTCAATTGTCAGTAGAAACCACATTTGTTTAAGCAAGTCGGCCATATCAGCTATGTTTTTTTAAAAGGCAGTAAATGAGGCTGAATGAACTGTTTCGCTGCCAGACAAGGCTCTGCTGATAGCCAGGTGTAGCGGTGGTAAGGTGTTGGGACTGCTGTTGGGACAGATTTATGTAGGCCCTAACAGTTTGTGTGCACCTCTTGTCACCGTTATAGTGCAATTAATATATTGTTTAGTGTTGTGTTGTGTAGTGGCTTTGCTGGCGTGCATCTAAAAACGTTTTGGGGAGTTTGCCCCACCAAGATTTACATGCTAAAATTGCCACTGATAGTTTGTCATTCTCCTCATACTGTAGCATGTAAATCTTGGACGAGAGAGCACTCTGCCACTTCAGAGTGAGAGTTGCACTAGAAGTCAAAGGCAGAAACTGGTGTAGACTGAGATTGTGAGGGGGGTGGGGTCTCAAGTATCAAAGGTTAAAGGTCACAGAAGGAGAGGGGGTCTTTAAGGTGTGATCTGTCTGACTGAGTGTCTATAGACTCTTCATCTTCAGAGGGGTCTGAAGGGGTCTGTCAGTAATCTTCAAACAGCAAATTATCAGACACACAATATGACCGCCTGCCCTGTGGATTATATAACTCAGTGATATCTCAGAGGAAGTTGATGTGCAGTGGCCCCCAGACACTGTACACGAGGTCAGTTCTGTATTTGCCTAAGGGTGAAGTCTACTTAGAGATGATATCTCTGTCACTGTCATGTTATATGCCTTCTGATGTCTCTGTCATATTATATGTCTGACATCTATTGTATCAAGGGTCAGAAGTGTTGTATAATTAGGTGGCTGAGAGTAATATACATTGTAGGTAGTGAGGCTTTGTGGTAGATTTGACAAGTTGGTGAAGGATTTGTTTTGTGTGTGTTTGTGTACCCTTGAGTGCCATGCATACAGAGACTTTTGAAATGTTTGCATCCTTTTTTTGTCAATTTGATTGGTGGATTAAAATAAAGTATTTAAAGTGTGTGTGTGTATGTGTGTGTCTGTGTGTGTGGGCCACCATCTGTTTGTGATGGGCAGGAGACCGTTAGAGGGATGCTGTCTCACCTCTGCCACTGGCAGCTGCCGAGTGTGTGTGTGTGTGTCAGAGGTCTCATTGGGCCATGCTCAGATGTGTAACTACCATCATGTGGTGACACATGTAATTTAAAACAAATTGATCCCCCCCCCTCTCTCTATTATTTAATTTAGGTTAAGTAAAGGTTTATAAATGGCTCCATGTGTATGAAGTCAAGTCCATGTTATATGATTAGGAAGGAGCAAGTGGGTTTGACAGCTACAGCTAGTGGTGAACACTACTACCTCTCCTCTTTTCCTCCTCTCCTCCCCTCCTCTCCTTCTCGCCTCTTCTTCCCCTCCTCTCCTCTTTTCCTCCTTCCCTCCTGTCCTCCTTCCCTCCTCCTCCTCCCCTCATCTCCTCTTCTTCTCCTCTCTCTTGTCCCCTGGGCAAGCCATGACTGACAGCTTTATATGTCTGTCTCACTAAGTGATTTTTAATCAACTGCTTTGTATGGGAGTCTTCCCTTGGGCTGGTGTGGGGAGGGGGGGATCAGAAAGATAGGGTGAGGGGTTGTCTCATACACTATGAATCTAGCAGGTTTTCTTGACCACAAACTATTAATATCTAGGCCCGGGAGTTTTTCTTGACCATGTGACCTAACCAGAAAAATCTGCTAGTCCTAGCTATGCAACAAGCTCTCACAGAATCACTGCAGAATGCGACATTTGTCCATAAACGTCAAATTACGAAGATTAAGGGTAAAGGTTTGGGATAGGGTTCAAACAAAAACAAAAAAATTTGTGGCTAACACTGGGATTTAATGCGCGACCCTCGCAGCCTGAGCTCGTGGCTTAAGGGTTAACGTTTGGGACAAAAAAATTAAACAAGTGCCTAACCGTAGAGCCTATTTGATGGTAATAGCGCTCACCGTGGCCCCTAGTGGTAGGTTTTGAAGCTATCTTCTGACTTCCTGGGAAACTGGACGGATGTCCAATTTCGAAGTGGCTCTTGAGTGGCTGACCTATGACCTGGCTGACCTATGACTGGTCATTTATATAACCACAGTCATTAGAGACAAGGAAAACAAAGCAGAATTTGTTTTCTGTTTTTCTGTGTACAGTATGTTTGTGTGTATATATATATTGTGTGTGTGTTTGTGTGTGTGATGCTGGATAATTGTCAGCTGGTTGGTAATGTCAGGGCTGCTGGAATATGGAGCTGTTCATTAGTGTTTGGGATTAGCAGGCTGAGATTATTATTATGGTAATCCCTGAGGCTGGGAGAGCACAGATAGAATAGGGCAACCTTATCAAAACAAACACCTTTAAAAGAGAAGTTTATCCAATATCCAGAAACTCCCAAGTGATTCCATACATTGAAACTAGTTCAGTGGAGTTTGCCCTCTCCCCCCCTCTCTCTCCCTCTAGTGCTGTACTGAAACAGCTGCAAAAACGGGTCACGTGACTCATGACGTTGCTGGATGCAGGCCTCGCTCTGCTCTGTTACCAGTGAATTCATCATTCAGAGATCAGTTTTGAGTCAGGAAATTAGTACTTTACACTGGCAATGAGAGCACACGTGCTTGTTCCCCATCTCTGCTACTGAGGCGGTCGGCTACAAATAATGATATAAAATAATTGCAAATGTTTTAGGTGGAAAAGTACACATTTCCTGACTCAAAGCCAATGATACTTTTGACAAAAATAGCTCATTCAGCCATAAGCTTTCAATAAAACAAGGAATTTGTCCACACTTTTCTGAATGATGAATTCACTGGTAACAGAGCAGAGCGAGGCCTGCATCCAGCAACGTCATGAGTCACGTGACCCGTTTTTGCAGCTGTTTCAGTACAGCACTAGAGGGAGAGAGAGGGGGGAGGGCAAACTCCACTGAACTAGTTTCAATGTATGGAATCACTTGGGAGTTTCTGGATATTGGAGAAACTTCTCCTTTAAGAGCAGCCTCTCTAACAAAAGGTCACACACACCCACACACATATACACATTTGGAAGGAAGGAAGGATTGCACAGGTCTTTACACTTACACTATAGGTACAGTACAGTAGGTCCACAGAACAGTATAGCACATTCTAGTGCACAGGCACACACAAACCAATACCCCAAGTCACTCAAGTCTCCCTCTCTCTCCCCCTCTTCCCTCTCTCTCTTTCCCATCTGTGGAGGAGCAGAGATAAGTCCTAACTTTGTTTTGACACTTTTGATTAAGGACCATTGAAGGAACACCTGTATGGTGGAGCGGAACAATGGCGGCGGGCCCAGGGAGAGATTGATTTTGGGCATTAGAGAAGCAGCCTTTGTCTAAAGCCACGGGCCTCTTTGTTATGCTAACCAGCCGTGGAAGATTTCCAATTCAATTTCACCTGAACGCTGGTCAGCCGCACGCTCCATTGTATGTTGTCCCTCGAGCCCCCCGCCCCCCTCCCTCCCCTGTCGTCTCTCAAACTGCAATTTAGCAGCTCTGGCGGCGGGAGCGGTGTGTGTGTGTTTTTGTGTGTGTGTTTGTATTTGTATGAGTGACAGGCGGGTGGGTACTCCTGCCATAATATTCCTTGTTACTGTCCTTGTGTGTGCGGTGGGCCACGGAGTAGAAGAGGAGAGGATCACATTTAAATGGGATGATATTTCTTATCCTAATCCTGCTACCTGGATGTGACTGTAGCTCTGTAGCCGGTCTCTGTTTCTGGAGAGGCCTTCTCAGGTAGAGGTGTGATGTCAGAGAGAATTCTAGCTATAGAACTGAAATGAAAGTCACAAACAATCTCTGCTAACTGGCTAAGAAACTATTTCTCTCTCTACCTGCTGTATCATCTGTTATGAACTGAGTAAAACACACACACACAATCCGCATCATCATTCAAATATTGCCATCTTCATTTTTCAGTTATTGAATAGTTTGATTTGATTTCTCCTCCTAAACTTATCATCAACTGTAATGGATGACCAAGAACATACTATTTTCTTCCATCGTCACAGTAGAGGGTTAGGGGTGAGCATTGTGTTGCTTCCGCACTGCAACAAGCTCCTCTGTACTACACAGACCTATTTACACTGTCTCAGTGTTCCATCATCTGCTGTTTTATTAAAGGGAATATTTTATCTGAAAAATAAAGATGACAATATTTGAATAACAATTTTATAAATCGTGTGTATTCTAGGCCTACTGTATGTGTGTGTGTGTGTGAGCCAACCAATGCACACTGTACACCACCCTTTTCTCTCTCTCGTCAACTTAGTAATAAACCAGCCATATTCCAGTCATTAGAAACAATGTTGTTCTCAGTCACAGTATTCACCGATGTTGCTGTTAATATATTTCATTTGCCACATTGAGCAGTAATTGATTTGTTGTTCACTGTGGTGTTGTCATGGCTGCTTGTGACTTTGATAGGTCTTTGTTCACTTCCACCATGGTGCATCAACACTCCCCTATGGAGAGAGAAAGACCTAATCCTGGCCTGGAGAGGAGAGCTGCTACACTACTGTATATTTACAATATGAGTAACGATCATGCTTGATCTTTAATCAATGTGTCTCCGTTCAGAGCACTGTGCTAGAGGGGACACAGACTGTAGAAATGGTTTTATAGTGGGTTTTTTAGTGGTATGTTGTGTTATGTTTCTATATGAGCTCATATTGTAACCCGCTGGGAACCCAAGGCAGCTCACTCGCCCCCCTCACCTTCAACTAAGGATGGATGAGAAATAAGCTGAATAGATGTCTGCCCGTTGGGCCTGAGGATTTGGTGCCAACATAGCCCACCCTCCTACCCCCATCCCCCCAAAATAGGCTTCTGAAGTGTGAAGTTTATTTTTGTTCTCCTGTTTTTAAAACCAGTTCTAATTCCACAGCTGCATATCTGAGGAGCAGGAAATCCTTGGTCAGCTTCCCAGATTTAATTTTCTCTCTCTCGTTTTCCCCGTCTCTCTCTCTCCCTCCCTCTGTCTCCCACTACCTCTCTCTCCCTCCCTCTGTCTCCCACTACCCATCTCTCCCTCCCACCCCTACAATCTTCATTCTAACCTCTCTCCCTCTCTCTCTTCCATTGCCTGGGGGCTGCTTATTTTTGTTAAATACCTCCCTCGAACATAGCTGCCAGATTCCACAACCATATCTTCCCCCTCTCCCCCCACTCCAACCCACATCTCCCCGTTTAGACAAACCATTCTGATGATGTGACAGTTTCTTTCTCCTGCTAAAATCTCTCTCTCTCCATCTCTTTCTCCTTCTCTCTTTTTGGATCCCAGTGTTGTTTGACACATCATGGAAGCGTTTCAGATTCCCTCCTCCAGATTCCTAATTCAATCCCAGGGAAGCGGCTGGCATGGGCTGTTAATACTTGGCACAGAGGGCAATAAGGAAGGAAAGGAAGACTCGCTCTATTTGACCATCTCCTTCTCTGTATCTCTCCTCTCAAACGCTGTTGGGCTACTTCTACTTTCTGCTTCTCTTTCTTCCGCTCTCACTTCCTCCAATGATACAAAGCAGATGACATGTCATTGCATCTAATTTACACAAAACTATACACATATTTACCGGAAAGTAAACCCTGGTCCCGTTCTGTGAGCTTGTGTGGTCTACCACTTCGCGGCTGAGCCGTTGTTGCTCCTAGACGTTTCCACTTCGCAATAACAGCACTTACAGTTGACCGGGGAAGCTCTAGCAGAGCAGAAATTTTATGAACTGACTTGTTGAAAAGGTGGCATTGTATGACGGTGCCGCGTTGAAAGTCACTGAGCTCTTCAGTAAGGCCATTCTACTGCCAATATTTGTCTATAGAGATTGCATGGCTGTCAGATTATACACCTGTCAGCAACGGGTGTGGCTGAAATAGCCAAATCCACAAATTTGAAGGGGTGTCCACATACTTTTGTATATATAGGGTATTTACGTGTGTGTGTGTGTGTGTTCGTGCCTGCGTGCATGCGTGTGATGCTGTCATGTGATCTGGTGGCAGGCTGTGGTCTCCAGGTCAACTGTCACTTTAGGGGACACCTGGGAGTCTGGTTACCATGGCGCCAGCATGGGGGGAGGCAGGTACTGTTACACACCTGAGGAGAGACAGACATGAAAGAACCTACACACACACTTGCTCTCTCTCTCAGTACTGATTCACTCACAAGCCTGACCTTTAATGACAGATCCTCATATCCCCCATGGAGCTTACAGGTTAACTGTGTCACGTCCCTGTGTGTGTGTGTGTGTGTGTGTGTGTGTGTGTGTGTGTGTGTGTGTGTGTGTGTGTGTGTGTGTGTGTGTGTGTGTGTGTGTGTGTGTGTGTGTGGCAAAGGTTAATCAAGGCTGTCTTGTAACCTCATCTTACCCTTATTACTCATGTTATTTCTCTTCCTCTCTCCATTTCACTCCTCTCTCTCTCTTCTCTCTCCCCCCTCCTTCCCTCCATCTCTCTCCATTCCTTTACTTCCCTCTCTCTCTATTCCTCTCCTTCCCTCTCTCTCTCCCCCTCCGTCGCTCTGTGTCTGCTTGTCACAATACCTTAGCCTTGGCAGAATGGATCTGGCCGCCTACAGATAACTGTAGCCTTTGTGTGTTCCATTCTAACAGTGTTTAGGGCTGCTGATACACCCCATTCACTCCGGGTTAGCCACATTTATTCATTACCTGTTTATCTATCCATCACATTCATCCAATCATATTTAGCTAGCTTCTTTATTCACTAACCCATTTATTATTTTCAATCTTAAACATTATATACAGTAGCACGGTGTTTACCATAAGCAGACGACTCACACAAGGACACATTTTGTGAAAATCAAGCCAGTAAAAGTGTTAGTTTGTATCCCATCGTGTGTGTGTGTGTCTCCCAGTGTTGGCGAAGCAGACAGAGCAGTCAGACAGAGACGTCATTGTTTAAAGCCTCCCCTGATTAGTTTACTCTCGCCTGATTAGAAATTAATTAAAATTATGACATGGATCCCTGAGGAGGAGGTGGAGAGCGAGGGGAGGAGAGGGGAGAGGTGGAGAGAGATGGGAGGGGAGGGGAGAGGTGGAGAGAGATGGGAGGGGAGGGGAGAGGAGGAGGGGAGGGGAGAGGAGAGGAGAGGAGGAGGTAGAGACAGGGGAGAGTAAAGGGTAGGTAGGGGAAGGGAGAAGAGAGAAGGATGGCTAGATGGGTAAAGGGATTCAGGGAAGGGGAGGAGGAGGAAAAAGGGGGAGTAGGTGGTTGAATGAGACCAGGGGACAAGAGGAGAGAGAGGAAGAGGTTTTCTGGTGACATTCATACATTGACACGTGTGTGTCTGCATTAATGAATATACACACAGTCTGTTGTCATTGCTGTTGTTGTTACTGTTGTTATGGTTGCTGTAAAGTACAGTACTGAGTATGTTGACATATTTAGCCCTGATAACAGCTGCAGGGAGAGAGAGCAAATAGCTGTGATGCTGAGTGTTACAGCTTCCATTTCACCCATGGATGAACCTGTCGTCTAATGACGCTCCCCTGGGTCTGAACCCTCCAACACACACGTTCACTCACATGCATGCACATACATAAACACATACCTGAACACACACATTCACTCACACACACGTTCACACACACATGCCCCCACATGTGTGAATGATCACAACCATACAGTCGTGGCCAAAAGCTTTGAGAATGACACAAATATTAATTTCCACAAAGTTTGCTGCTTCAGTGTCTTTAGATATTTTTTGTCAGATGTTACTATGGAATACTGAAGTATAATTACAAGCATTTCATAAGTGTCAAATGCTTTTATTGACAATTACATGAAGTTTATGCAAAGAGTCAATATTTGCAGTGTTGACCCTTCTTTTTCAAGACCTCTGCAATCCGCCCTGGCATGCTGTCAATTAACTTCTGGACCACATCCTGACTGATGGCAGCCCATTCTTGCATAATCAATGCTTGGAGTTTGTCAGAATTTGTGGGTTTTTGTTTGTCCATTCGCCTCTTGAGGATTGACCACAAGTTCTCAATGGGATTAAGGTCTGGGGATTTTCCTGGCCATGGACCCAAAATATTGATGTTTTGTTCCCCGAGCCACTTAGTTATCACTTTTGCCTCATGGCAAGGTGCTCCATCATGCTGGAAAAGGCATTGTTCGTCACCAAACTGTTCCTGGTACCAACCCTCTTCAACGAGAGCCTCCTACACAACCATGGTAAGAAATAAGTACCGACACAAGAATCCGTTTTAACACTCACTCGGGTGAGGGAACCGACTCTTCGTTGGGGTGTGTACTTACCAGAGTCCTACGAAATGACAACGCATGACACAGGACTGATGGTAGCGCTCACCTTGTCTTCTCCGGACAAGCTTTTTTCCGGATTCCCCAAACAATTGGAAAGGGGATTCATCAGAGAAAATAACTTTACCCCAGTCCTCAGCAGTCCAATCCCTGTACCTTTTGCAGAATATCAGTCTGTCCCTGATGTTTTTCCTGAAGAGAAGTGGCTTCTTTGTGTCATTCTCAAAACTTTTGGCCACGACTGTACATGCACTTACACACATTAAAGCGATACTGGCACTTTGATGTGTTTATTTAACCATAAGCCCATCACACAGAACATCTATCTGTTTACACACCTCTTCTCTCTTACATTCACTCCATCGTCTCCTCATTCCTCATTCTCGTCACTGACAGCACACAAACGCAGAGAGAGAGAGAGAGAGAGGGGGGGAGGGAGGGAGAGAGGGAAGGGTAGAGAGAGAGAAGGAATAGGGAGGGAGACATGTCATAGAGAGTTCAAAAAGAAGGGTGGGGGTTTCCATAGCGATGAGGGCCCCTGGTTCTTGTGGTAACCTAATTGGCATGTGTTTCCAGGCTGGTTTTATTATGGTCTATCCTAATCAACGTCCAGTCCACTACCTGGCCTAATAACACTGACCCACCATACTGCACTAGAGGACTGTCAGCTTTGTTGCTTTAGTCTACTCCTCCTTTTCTTTCTCATCCTTTACTCCTGTCAGGGACACTCTCTTAGACTGCCTGATTACTGCAGTTTGATCTAGAGGTGTGTGTGTGTTTGTGTGTGTCCTCTCCTGCTGTAACCAGTTGGTTTAACGATGCAAGCTCCTATCAGGCTGAGCATGTAAACCCTAATTGGGAAATGCTTTAAATAATTTCTAATTAGTACAAGTGTGGTAATAATTGGCTGGGTAATCTGAGGATTAATTAACTGTTCTGTTTGTATGTGTGTGTGTGTGTGTATGTGTGTCCATATCTGTATGTGTGCGTACATGCATGCCTCTGTGTGTGTGCGCTTGAATAGACCCTGGGCCTTGCAGCCTTCTAATGGACCCCCAGCATCTCAAGGAGGTCTCTGGGAAAGGGAAGCCCAGACAGAAGCATCTTTGTTGGGCTTGTCGTTCTGTGGGTGGCCCCTCCGCCTGGAGACCTTCATTAGTTTCACGGTGGGTATCCACCCCCGCCTCCCATGACCCTCACCTCATTTAACAGTCCCCCCCCACACGTTTCTGTCTAAACAGCACATTTTCTTTTGCTGTAACCCAATTGGCCCCCATCCTTTTGCTTTTTCTTTCTCTGTTGTTACCCTTCATCCATCCTCTCTGCTCTTTCTCTCTCTGTTGTTACCCTTCATCCATCCTCTCTGCTCTTTCTCTCTCTGTTGTTACCCTTCATCCATCATCTCTGCTCTTTCTCTCTCAGTTGTTATCCTTCATCCATCCTCTCTGCTCTTTCTCTCTCTGTTGTTACCCTTCATCCATCCTCTCTGCTCTTTCTCTCTCTGTTGTTACCCTTCATCAAATCAAATCAAATCAAATTTATTTATAAAGCCCCCCTTACATCAGCTGATGTCACAGAGTGCTGTACAGAAACCCAGCCTAAAACCCCAAACAGCAAGCAATACAGGTGTAAAAGCACGATCCTCTCTGCTCTTTCTCTCTGTTGTTACCCTTCATCCATCCTCTCTGCTCTTTCTCTCTCTGTTGTTACCCTTCATCCACCCACTCTGCTCCTCATTCTCTCTGTTGTTACCCTTCATCCATCCTCTCTGCTCTTTCTCTCTCTGTTGTTACCCTTCATCCATCCTCTCTGCTCTTTCTCTCTCTGTTGTTACCCTTCATCCATCCTCTCTGCTCTTCCTTCTCTCTGCTGTTACCCTTCATTCATCCTCCCTGCTCTCTCCCTCCTTCCATACACCCCCTTCACCCTCTTCTTCCCTCCTCCAGACTCCTTTTCTCTCCCTCTCTCTCTCCCTCCCTCTCTCTCCCTCCTTCCTTCCATCTCTCTCTCTCTCAGTAGGGGGGAGGTGAGGTAGAGTTAGGCTCTTGAGTTGTCTACATCCATCCACCTGGCCCACCCTCTAATTACTGCATCCTTTCTTCTGAAAAGAAAAGAACGAGAGAGGGAGGAAAGAAGAAAATGACCACTTGTTACCTCAAGCATTGCTTTAAAAACACCCTCCTTTTGAATTGTCCGGAGAATGTGCCGGGAGCAATGAGATGTATCGGATTCAGTTTGTCAGGAATTTTCCTTTTTAAAATGATTTACCTGGTTTATTTATTTACTTTTGACCTGGTCTGCAAAATACTCTTAACTTTATCCTATGTACAAAACTATCTAGAACCTAAAACGGTTAGGAGAACCCGATTGGAGAACCCTTTGGAAAAGCCTTTTTTGGTTCCTAGTAGAACCCTTTTGTGTTCCATGTAGAATCCTTTTTTACAAAGGGTTCTACATGGAACCCAAAAGGGTTCTACCTAGACCTATGGGTACCTACCTATGGCTACAGCCGAAGAACCCTTTTGAGACCCAAAAGTATGTTTTAGTTCTTGCATTTTCCCATTGTTATATGTCAGTAAGTCTGTCCCCTGGCCCAATTTCTGACATTTAGTGGGCCAGTGGAATGACATGTCCCCCCCCCCCTCCTTTTCCTTCTCTATCCCCCCATCCCCCCACTCTTCCTCCCATTCCCTCCATCCTCCCAGTTCATCAGACTGTAGTGAATAGGAGGCTGATAAGCCTTTTGTCTGGCCTGACAATGTCCTGGTGAAAGGTGCTGAGAGACGGGACGGGATGGTTGTTTCTCCTCTCCTCCTTCCTCTTGCCTCTGTCCCTCACCCTATCCCCTCACCACTTACCCCTCTTTCGTCCCTGTGTCCTCTCCTCTCACCCCTCTCTCCTCATTCTCTCCACCCCTCTACTCTTCTATGGCTTCACTCACCTCTCTTGCCCCCCCCCCCCCCCTCTTGTCAACCTCCAGTCCGTCTGTCTGTCTCCCCACCAGAGACAACTCATTAGGCGACTGCTCCCTGGTTAATTGGCTAACTGAAAGAAAGGAGCGAGAGAGAGAGAGAATAAAAGAAAATAACACCCACTCTGTCCTGGGAGAAAGGGAATCGACGTGTGTGTTTGTCACAGTGGCAAGCTTTCCCAACAGGGATGTAGGAGCTGTCAGTATACTGGTGGGATCTTGTCACACTGATCAGGGGAAATGGACTATAGCTTAGTTAATTCTGCAGTCCTTCTAACTCTACTCTGCATACAGTCTGTTGTTTTGTTGTTAAGAAATAACCATTTGGAGAAGGAATAATGTGACTGCTTTGTAATGTGTAAAGGGGGTTCTTATTTCTCTGACCATTTTGAAAGATAACATCACACCTTAACTGAGAGAATAAATCAAGGGCTCATCAGACAGGAGTAATGTTATCTGTTGTCTGTGTGGCTGTAGAAGGCTGAGGAGTTATGTCTGGCTGTGTGCTGTAAACCAGGGTGTGTAGCATGTGAGGTCATGTATATAATACATGCCAGTTAGCAGATGGTTTTATCCACAACAGTACAGTGAGTGGATACATTTTAGTATACTAATCCAGAGGGGATTGAACCCATGATCCTGGGAGTGTGACGTTCTTGTCAACTGAGCTACACGGGAACTAAAGTTGTAGGTACTAAATCAGTCAGTAGGGGGAGTTCTTCCTCAAGTAGTATGAAGGCTATTAGTAAAGCCTTTGACATATCCAGAATATACAATCATCTAATAATCAACACAACTTTCTTACAAGTAAGTCACCTCATGTTTTTGCTCAAATGTCGGGTTGGCCGAGCGGTCTAATGCGCAAACTCAAGGTAAAACTCCTTCCTGGAAAGCAGTATTCTGGTCTATGAATGGAGGCTCAGGTTTGAATCATGCTTCTGACAATTGTTTTACCGTTAAAGTTGTTAAATAAAAGTTAGATTAGACATGAAGGTCTTATTGTGATAGTTACAATATGCCAAACTAGTGTATTAGTAAAATTGAGATCCGCGATAGGCGAAACAGTTGTTTTTGTTTTGAGGAAATGAGCATCCAGCATCATGTTTAAAGAAATCGTAGTACATACTCTGCTGTTTTATCACAATGATGTGAAATGGTTGTATGAAGTAATATATGTTTTGTTGTAATATTGCTAACGGACGTGGCAGTTTCACCACTATGGAGTCCAGCTTAAAGTGGATGTTTTAAAAAAAATCAAAGCTCCATATCAGCCAACATGTCAACAGCAGGGGTTATTCAGCAAACTTGTGTGTGTGTGTGTGCATGCGTTGGTGTGTGAGTTATTGCCTGTGGTGCTGTCCAGTCCAGCCCTACAACATCCTGTGGCTTCATTGGGGTAAATTAAAAAAGTAAAAATACTTTGAGGTACTACTTAGTCGTTTCTTGGGGTACTTTACTTGAATATTTATATTTTTGACAACTTTTACTTTTACGCCACTACATTCCAAAAGATAATCCATATTCCATACGTTTCCCCTGACACCCAAAATCATTGTTACATTTCAAATGGGTTTACAGATTTTCATATAAGCCCTTTTGGGTTTTCAACCTCACCTACACACCTTTTTTACCTTATTATTAATCTGTACTGTTTTGTCTTTCACTTGTATTCTTAGGTGCAAATAAATAAAACCAAAATGCTCAGGCCAGACAGCAAAATGGTCGAATTCATGCACTTATTGAGAGAACGTGGGGCCATCCCTTTTGCCTCTGATCTTGCAGACTCACTAAACACAAATACTGGGTTTGTAAATTATGTTGGAGTGTGCCCCTGGCAGTCCGTAAATAGTTTTTTAAAAAACAAGAAAATCGTGCCATGTGGTTTGCTTAATATAAGGAATTTGATTTATAGCATTTACTTTTACGTTTGATACTTAAGTACATTTAAAACCAGATACTTTTAGACTTTTACTCTAGTAGTATTCTACTGGGTGACTTTCACTCTACTTAAGTAATTTTCCATTAAGGAATCTTTACTTTTCCACAAGTATGTGTACTTTTTCCATCACTGTGTAAGCCAGCCAGTTGAAATCTCTCATGGAGAATGACTATAGTAGAATATTTGTATAATGATACCAAGGTGACAGGGGTTTGACTATCTGTTTAACCCAATGAAACCAGTCAATAGTAAGCCTTGACCTGACCATCCCTGTGTCTGGGTATAGGGGGATGGTGTCAAAGACCTGTTTAAACAACGAAGAAATACATGACTCTCATTCTGTTTCTCTCCTCCTCCACTCTTCTCTGTCTCTCTCTATAGTGGTATGATAACAGGATCAGTGGCTGGCTGCGAGCATTGGGATGGAGCCAACGGAGGGATGATATGAGAGGAGTCTCTCTCTCCAGATCACAATCCCCCTCCCTCTTCCCCTTCCATGCCTGCACCTGATGGAGGGAGGATTACGAGAAGAGGGAGAGAGAGAGAGAGAGAGAGAGAGAGAGAGAGAGAGAGAGAGAGAGAGCATTAGCAAAGATTGAAGCTGATCTTTACATTGTCCACTGGCTCTGGCTTTGGTGTAGTAGAGATGACTGCTTCTCTCTCTCGCTCTGTTTTCTCCCTCTCTCTTCCAAGTGTCTTTTCAGCACAGAGAGAGGGAGAGGGAAGATTGTTGGGAGGGGAAGAGGGAGATGAGTTGAGCCGTAGATTCCATGACCATTGTATGTCAATCATGGTGTGTGTGTACAGCTATAGCCCCCCTCTCTTTTCCCATCCCCTGGTGATTAGCTGTCAGTGGTGGACTTGCTGAGAGAGAGAGAGAGAGAGAGAGAGAGAGCGAGAGAGAGAGAGAGAGAGGAATGCAGTAAGGCCTTGGGAAGGAGGGAGAGCGAGAGGGAGTGTGAAAGAAAAAGAGAGATACAGATATAGAGACAGATACTGACAGAATGAGATGGTAAGAAGTAGGGACAGGGAGGGAGGGGGCGACAATATGTGGGTGGGGGACAATATTCCTTTTGTACTGCTATACTATGTGCATACTGTCAATCAAATCTTCAGCATCCTGTCCGGTGTCCTTGTCCATATGAGAGTACCTACACGTCTTATTCTATATCGCCTCAAGTCTTACAGTAGACAATGAGAGTTGAGACATGTCTTTGCAAACATCTTCCTCTCCCTCCACTGTAAGGAATCACAGAGAAACATTCTGATCTATGGTAATCTGGGCTGTCTTTGTGTGTGGATCTGTTGAAAATATTGTAAGCTGAAGAGTATGAATTGTATGTTTTTATCTTCTCTCTCTCTCTCTCTCTCTCTCTCTCTCTCTCTCTCTCTCTCTCTCAGTGTCCTAAGTGGGTGTGTAGAGCCTGAAGCTGCAGATGAACATGAAACAGAAGAGAATCAAACAGAGAAAGTGACAGTGTTAAAACCGCTTTAGATCTCTATAAGAGGTAAAGGATTAAGATGTTGAACATGGAGAACATGTTTGGGGGGGTTCTATTCATGGCTAGTGATGTAGAGGACTGTAGTAGGGCCAGACAGGCTGGAGGTGAAAACACAGCTTTTCTCCCACTAACTGATTCCAATATATTAATATCATAGGTAGGCTCATTCTCATGTTGTATAGGTATAAGCTATTGCACAGAGATGGCATATTGTATCTGTTAGGGTACATGTTGACTAAGTCGCTCAGATATAATTTATTTCCCAATGAATGCAAACTTATAGTTTGTCGTTGTTTGATTCTTTCTTACTGAAATATTGAGTGGTTTAGGTTTTTAAAAAGAGTGAATTGATATGATATATGCCATGATTTGATGTATTTACAGTATTCTACATATATTCTAGGTTCTACTGTTAGCTTGTGAAATAAAAGAACCATGTTCATCTCTAGCTGTAATGTAGTTTACAGAGCAGGGATGTTAACGCTTTGAGGTAAAGATCACACACATCCTGTACGCCTTTTATGTCCCTCCATGGATCCAGTCTTTGAAATGTATGTTTGAAATACGCCGCACACTTCCTTGTTGTGAAATAGATCAGATTCAATTGTAAAATAGTCTTGGCCTCCCTCTCTGACGTTCTTGGTTCTGTATAGCAAGCAACTTGTTTGAAATATAGCTGATCCCCTTATACAATACATACTTTTTAAGATATTCTCTATATGTTGGATCTGTGTATTGCTGTACAGAACATGGGATCCACTATATGCCATTGGAGATGAAGAGCTGTGGTATGTGGGATATATTCATGATCAACTGGATCCACAGATTGGGATCAGAGGCAAGACAGTAAAAACACACAAATACACACAGAGATGGTTTGCAGAGGGTTCATTCATGGAGCATTTCCCAGGTATAGTTAGTCCTGAACTCTAAATCTCATCCTGTATGAATGGTAGGCTATGTAAGTAGCATGAAGTGTTCCGATACTGTAGGGTTACCTTAAGGAGGTATTCTCTGTTCTCCCTCCCCTCTCAATATCTTTAATTATGCTTTTCAATTCCGATAATTTTATGTTCTCTTTGAGACATGCACTCTTCAAAAGATGATCATAAACATTGCTAAATAATGTACATTACTGGATAAAATTGTTTTTACATTAATGGAAGTTTCTGTTCTTTTGAGCTCAGATATGATAATTTGATGATAATTTATAACAGCAAAACTATTTACATTGTGAATCATATGTAAATAAATTATGATTAGTAAACATATTGTATTTATGGAATCAAACATCAAGGAATGAAAGATATTAAAGTTTAATTTTAAAGACTCATTATTTGTAAATGTTTCTCACATCAGACCAACTTCTATTGGACACTGATAAATGTCCCACAAGATAATGTTACTGCATTATATTCATACACAGTTTCTGTGCCAGTTTTTGCTGTAGTGTTTTTGCCCCTGTCAAATTAGCCTACGTCCTGTCATGATACCGTGTGCGCACGCATGCACGTGCGGCTGATTGTAGTCGGTTTTGTCAGCTCTTTTTATTATCATTTTTGGACCAAATTAGGCGTGTAACCATCCTGTGAATAGGTGCGCGCGAGGCTTTGTTTTGCAGTGTATTATTCTTTCTGTAATTTCCCTGTCTTCTGCACAGGAGAAAAAAAACCTGCAACAAAATCAAATTAAAAATTCTGTTGAGAATGTGGCTCGTTATTCAGATGCGCGTTTGCGTATTTTTGTTCCTCTAATTTCATCTCCGTCACTATCACAGCGGTCCACGGGGTAATTAGTGGCTTTTACCTAAGTCTCCCCAGGAGACTCATATTCTACGATTCTTATCGCTCTTAGAACACTACATTTTTTTGGTTAGTGTTTCATTTTATTTGATTTAGGCTATGTAAGCTTGTTTCATATGAAATAGGGCTACTAATTTTTGGTGGGATAAATGTTTATTTTTTTACTTTTAGGTGATATAGAGGCTTGCTATTTTGGGCGCACATGCCAACATAAAAGGGATTTATTTTACCTTTAAAATGTATCCGTGCATTTTGGCCTAGAGTTTAATTTTTTTATGGAAGGAACATTATTATTATTATCAGTTGTGTAAAATATTGTCGGTCTTTGCAGTATTGCATGTTGAGAGAGGAGAAAAACGGCGGATAGAGAGGGGAATAAAAGAGAGAATGAGACGGATGGAGAGCTCGCACGCAAGCAGTGATTAGCTATAGCGTGTTGCGAGATCATGGACCGGCGGGGCATGTGGGGAGGACGCTCCCAACTGAGTCCCAGTGGAGTGGCGCTGACACTAGCTGGTTAGGCACGAGCAGCACTCACGGGTTGGTGTTGGTTATTCCGATGATTTTATTGCGGGGTTCATCTCCTAGGCCCTGGACAACTGCGGTGTGCGCGCTGCAATTTAATGATTTCCAACACAAGGATTTAGGGTGAAATAGAGGGTAGCACTGCACCACTGTTTTCCACTTACTGTGAATTACAGGTTCTCGGTGCTCCAAAAAAAACGATCCTTTTCTCTCTCCTTTTCATTTACTGTCTGCCTTTTTGTTCACGAGAGGGGCATAAAGTGCTGTCAGTGGAGTGCATGAAGAACTGTAGCTATAGGCTTATTTGTTTGGCCGATAAGGAAACAATGAAATAATATACAAATATAGCCTTTTTGTTCTCAACAAATTCGACAAAAGTCGTTTTAATGAAGATGCACGTTGAATGTTAAAAATAACCTATACCCTAATGATTGTGAGAATTGTTTTAATTGTTTTTTTTCTTAACTAAGCTAGATCAAATTAAAGTGGTTGTTAAGCAAAATCATACACATCATTAATCTAAAATTAGTTTAATTATAATATTAGCTTTTAATCTAATGCAACTTTAAGCCTTATTTAGCCTATAATTTCTTTTTATACCACCATGTATATATTCTTTTCCATATTTAGTGCTTTTCTCAATAATTTCCCTCTTAACCTGACAAAAAACCTCTATTTTCTTTATAACAGTAATCTGCCTGAGAATAGTGTAGGCAGTCCTTTGAATTAGATAGATAGCTCTCCCTCCTTCCCATTAGATAGATAGGCTGCTACACCTTCAGTTAGATATTTCTTAGTCTTCCACAGGTTTCCACAATTAGCTTATGTCAATCAATCCAATGTAAATAGCAAAACAACAATATTTGTCACAATGATTGTTACGCTAACCAAACACTGTGTATGTGTGTGTATGTGTGTGTGTGTGTGTGTGAATACCATACCAGATTATTTAAGAGGCTATTTCTTTCTATTTCCATTTTGCCCAGACATTTCTAACTGCTATCAGTATAACCACAATGAATTGGGATAGAGGGTACATGGGGGAAAGAGAAAGAGAGAAATAATGTAGGGAAATTAGTGTCACTGTTGCTTCGGTGTCACCGTTTCTAATTATTGCTTGTCTTATGTCTATAAATATGGGTGTGGGACACTTCCTGTGAAATGACGTGAGGAAGATCCTAAACAGGATCAAAACGTTGTTTGTTTATTAATTAAGGTAACGTTACGTGGTGGAGCTAATGAAAGAGCAGGCTCTTTATACTGTTTCCCTGACACACACAGTCTCCATCAGAAACAGGCCTTTGTCACCGTCGCCCTTAGAATTATCAGACGCTCCGAAATACGAGAAAACTGGAGGCAGCCGGACCTTTTCCCAGGATAGAGACTGGCTTCTTATCAGATCAGGATAGAAAGTTTATTTTCTGGAGTAAATCTGGATCAAGGGGGATAAAGAAATGATACATCCCTTAAGAACACAAAGAGAGAGAGGGATGTGAAAAAAGAGAAAGCGAAAGAGAGGAGATTAGCTCTCCTAAAGCATATGTGGCTTTAGTACACCTTGACAGACAGCGGATTGAAAGGTCACCAAGTTATAATCCCTCCTTTCTTCTCCTTTAATCCTACGAGGGTGTCTCACTCCATCACTGGGACAGGACACAGAAGGATGTACGCAGCAGGGAGGTTGCTCACTTACTGTTGTTCTCTAATACTGTATGTAGGCCTTTCTGTTGGCTGATTTCAATTTGTTTCATTAGAACTGATGAGGCTTTTACTGTGTTAAAGTTTTTTGGTGAAAGTTTTCATGATTAGTAGTGTGTATGTGTCGTGCCTCCCCCAGTCATCACATCTGGTTAAACAAGGAGATCCTTATCATCTCTAGGAGGAAATGAAAGGCTTGGTCCATGAGGTGGAGATATGCTAATGACATGCAGAGCAGTTGGAATGCAGTTCTGTGTACTGTCTGGTTGTGCGTTGGGCCACCCTACTGATTATTGTCTG
>QNTS01002663.1:43917-58438 GCA_003317085.1 Hucho hucho | reverse complement strand
CTGTTGTGAATGTGATGACGTTTATCCCACTCCCCCTATGCCTAGCTGCTAACATACTGTTGTGAATGTGATGACGTTTATCCCACTCCCCCTATGCCTAGCTGCTAACATGCTGTTGTGAATGTGATGACGTTTATCCCACTCCCCCTATGCCTAGCTGCTAACATACTGTTGTGAATGTGATGACGTTTATCCCACTCCCCCTATGCCTAGCTGCTAACATGCTGTTGTGAATGTGATGAAATGAAAGCAGGGCATTTCTGTCAGATTTAGCTTGCGCTCATGTCAGGTTACCATGACAACGATTGCAACAACGGGGTCAAAGTTGAATGTCTCTTGCTCAGTTGCAGCAAGCAATGGCGATATAAAAGGTGAATGCCGACAAGAATGTGGAAAAAATTGTCTGTTTGAAATGGGACCATATAAACATTGCCCAATGCTTTTTTCAGGCAACATATCGCTAATCTTATGTGAATTATGTATCTTGCTCCAACCTGTTAACGCAGCGAATAAAGCAACGGTTACCAGAAAGAGGGGGAGAAGAGAAGAGGGGTAGAGTGGGGAGATTGGGAGAAGCACAATGAACAGACTCAAAATGAAGACAGAATTCACACAACAATCAATATTCTACATTTACACATCTCCATATTTTATATATTGTCTATACAGTGTAGGACTTTTAGCAACCTAAAAGCCCAACCATGGTAAAAGGTAGGACAGTGATGGGCCTATTAGTTGGAAAGATCAAGCTCGCTTACACATAATTTGAGTTAATTTGTTGACTGCTGCCATCTTCCTTTCTTCAACAAAGACGTCCTACTATAATTCCCTCCTGTCAGCTGAGTCCTATCTGTGTGAGCTGTGTACTGTACGAACAATGGAAACATCAAGAGGGCAGAGATAGATAGAAAGAAAAAGAGGAGGTGCGAGATGATGGAGAGAGAGAGAGATACAGTGAGTGTTTGAGAAAGAGAAAGAGAGGATAATAATCTGTGCATTAGCTGACAGCAGCTCACGCTCCGTGACTCAGGTGTCAGAGGGGTGAAAGAGGGGGCCGATGCAAATGAGAGAAATTAATAACACAGTTGGCTGTTGAGAAAGAGACACATACTGTACGAGGCGAAGCCTCAACGTGTTCTTCTGGATGCAGCCGTGACAAGACCAGAAGAATTAGTCCAATTAAAATGTGTAATTGCTTCGCTAATTCCCCCTGTTAATTTCTCTCTGGGTGCGCAGAGGGTGATAGCATAATAGGCACAGCATTTTTAACCCCTCGCCTCTCCCTCCTGTCTTCTTTCCCTCTCCTCTGCTCTCTCTCTCTCTCTCTCTCTCTCTCTCTCTTTCTCTCTTTGAATAGCTCCTCTCCGCCCCCCATGCCCATCTGTACCCCCAACCGATTTCTCTATGGAGTCTCCAAAAGTCTCCTTTTGTCTTGTCCTTCTCTCAGAGTAGGTTGTTACCAGACTGCTTCATTTAACCCTTTCCTGCAGTCAATGACCAAAAGAACCCTCTTTGACCTCATGGGTGGAATGTTATTAATATTCTTCACAAATATTTAAAAACAACGTGTTTTTCTATTTCAAACAGTTTTGTTATATTTCAGTCTTCTGACATGGTACAGGTGTCTTCTTTTTTTTAAGCCCATAGCCATGTGTGTGAGGTGTATACTTTTGTTTCAAAGTAGATTTGTTTAAGACTACCAAGAATCACTCTGTGTGACCCTGATTTAGCCCACTGCAGTAAAAAGGAAAGATGCAGAGAAAGAGACATACAGTTAGTGAACCAGTAGTGTAGCCTAGTAATGTTTTGGACATTTTGGTGGGATTTCAATAGATATATTTATTAGAGTATGAATAATTGAAACAGAATTGATCTTGACTCCGCCTGAAAGGCAGAGTATGCTTTCAACAAACTTTCAGGAAAAACAACCAAAACATGACATTCCAACACAGGGATTTGTGAGACAAACAAGACAAGTGGGTTTCCATTGTTGTTGGTTGAGGAGAAACTTGCCACTATGTAGTATGTCCTTGAGAATAAAGCTTTTAGCAACTCACCTTTCATCGTTGGTTACTGTGGCTATGCCTTACAAATAATACACTTGTCAAATTGCAAAAAAAGCATTTTCAAATGTGAAATTGCTGTTTGCACATATTGAGCTTAAACTCACACGGGGAACCATTTTTTCGCATGTATTCAATTTAGAGTTCACATTTTAACACAACGTTTTCACATGTGAGGAAAAAACATTCACCTCATGTTAATTGCAGTTGCACATGTGAAATTTGCGGTTTCACGTGAAAAAGGTTCTCATGTGAAAATGTCACGTTCACATATGGAATTGCATTTTCACATGTTGACAACTATCACATGTGAAGATCACATTTGCAGTTTCACATACAGTACCAGTCAAAAGATTGTACACACCTACACATTCAAGGGTTTTTCTTTATTTGTACTATTTTGTACATTGTAGAATAATAGTGAAGACATCAAAACTATAAAATAACACATATGGAATCATGTAGTAACCAAAAAAGTCTCAAACAAATCAAAATATATTTTAGATTCTTCAAAGTAGCCACCCTTTGCCTTGATGACAGCTTTGCACACTCTTAGCATTCTCTCAACCAACGTCATGAGGAATGCTTTTCCAACAGTCTTGAAGGAGTTCCCACATATGCTGAGCACTTGTTGGCTGCTTTTCCTTCACTTTGCAGTCCAACTCATCCCAAACCATCTCAATTGGGTTGAGGTCGGGTGATTGTGGAGGCCAGGTCATCTGATGCAGCACTCCATCACTCTCCTTGGTCAAATAGCCCTTACACAGCCTGGAGGTGTGTTTTGGGTCATTGTCCTGTTGAAAACAAATGATAGTCCCACTAAGCGCAAATCAGATGGGATGGCATATCGCTGCAAAATGCTGTGGTAGCCATGTTGGTTAAGTGTGCCTTGAATTCTAAATAAATCACAGACATTGTCACCAGCAAAGCACCCCCACTCCATCACACCTCCTCCTCAATGCTTCACGGTGGCAACCACACATGTGGAGATCATCCATTCACTTACTCTGCGTCTCACAAAGACACAGCAGTTGGAACCAAAAACTTCAAATTTGGACTCATCAGACCAAAGGACAGATTTCCACCAGTCTAATGTCCATTGCTCGTGTTTCTTTTAACAAGGCACTCCTGTTAATTGAAATGCATTCCAGGTGACTACCTCATCAAGCTGGTTGAGAGAATGCCAAGTGTGTGCAAAGCTGTCATCAAGGCAAAGGAAGAATCTCAAATATAAAATATATTTTGATTTGTTTAACACTTTTTTGGTTACTACATGATTCCATATGTGTTATTTATGTCTTCACTATTATTCTACAATGTAGAAAATTGTAAAAATAAAGAAAAACTATTTTTTTTTTTGCATTGTCTGAAAGTGTTCGAAATACACGGAAATCAATAGAAATACATAATCTATACACCTAAAAACAACGTGATTTCAAAACAAGTTGACTTTGAGGTTAAAGAAAGTGTTATACATTTACCTGATTTTGCTAACCGTTACCTTGGACAAAATCAAGATGCCAATATTCTTGTAATACTTTTTGTATAAAACAATCTGAAATTACAGCTCAATTTGAGCAAATTATGAAGTTGCGATTAGTTGTGATTTATCACAGCAAATCCTGCGATAAACTCGATTACATTTTTAAAAATCATTTGACAGCCCTAGTTGACATTAAAATGTGAAAATACACATGTGAAAGTGTAATGGACATGAGTTGATTATGGTTGCTTATGGTCACATGATCAGGTAGCCCCAACTGCGACTTTAAAATAAGTGTTGGTCCTCTAGGGGGGACCCGGGTTCTAATCCTGCTAGTTACAAAAACGTGAAATGTTGAGAAACCACATCTGAGTCATATGAAAAATTCCCGTAATACTTAACATGTGTGTGATAACCATTTGTTATGTGAATGTTTTTAATGTTAGTATTATTTTTTACATTTTCAATTTTTCACGTGATTTGTACACACGTGTGTTCACAGGTGTCCGAAAACCACGTGTTTTTCACTAAATCTTTTCATGTTTTATTTTTGTAAGGGTGTGTGCATATGTGTGCTGTCTGTCTGCCTGTCTGGTACCATGGTGTAAAACATAAACTACAGCACAGTATATCAACAGGTGCTATCTTTTCATAAGAACAACCTAATGGCCAACATCACTTGAAATCTGTCAGTTATCTCTGCCAATCCAAGAACCCTGTCACGTCTACTCCAGCTCCTCCCTTCCGGCGTTCGATGTCGCCGGTTTACTAGTGCATCGGCACTCTCATCGCTTCTCTCCACCCCTCAGTGAACACTTTGGATCGGAGCCTGAACCCATGGAGGTAGGGGTCACATGCCTTCCAACGGTGGAGCAACGCAGATGGAGACAGCTTGGGCTCTGTCTCTATTGTGGTCAAGGAGGGCACCAGCTCCAGCAGTGTCCGGTATGTCCCAACTCGGGATCCACGAGAGCAGAGGGACAGTCACGTGATCTTCCACCTCCTGGGGCAGGTGTGAGTATCCCCTCTTCATCACCTTCTGCCAAACCCTTTTTGGTGTTGATCACACTAGTTGACTGTCCCTCATGTACTGTTTCTACAGCATTAGTGGATTCTGGTGCCGTGGGGAACTTTATTGACCAGACCCTTGCCTCCTCTCTCAACATTACCTCATACCCGCTCTCCTCTCCTTTCCCGGTTCAAGCTGCCGATAATTGGCCATTAGGTTCCGGGACCATCAAACACATCACCAAACCACTCACCCTCATCATGGAGTCCATCCATCACTAGAACATCCCCTTCTTCATCACCTTGGCCTCCCTTGGCTTCAACGCCCCAACCCCACCATCTCATGGTCGAGGATGAAAATCACAGAATGGGCTTCCCGAATGCCGGATGACCTGCTTCCCCGTTCCCCCGTCGGTTGAGAGTTCTGTGGTTGCCCTTCAGCCCAACATCCCAGAGGTATACCAGGACCTGCGGGAGGTATTTTCCAAAACCTGCGACACCTGTCTACCTCCTCATCGCCCCTGGGACTGTGCCATCGACCTGCTTGCAGGCTCTACGCCCCTGCGCAGAAGCATCTACCCTCTGTCGGTGTCTGAAACCCAGGCCATGGAGGAGTACATCCATGAGGCGCTCCAACAAGGTTTCATCCGCACGTCCACTTCTCCTGCGTCGGCAGGTTTCTTCTTCGTGGTCAAGAACGAAGGAGGGTTTTGCCCATGTATTGATTACAGAGGACTCAATGAAATCACCACCAAGTACCGTTACCCTCTCCAGTTGGTGCCGGCAGCCATCGAACAGCTCCTCGGGCCCGTTTTTTTACCAAGTTGGACCTGCGTAGTGCATACAATCTCATCTGCATCCGGGATGGGGATGAATGGAAGACAGCTTTTAGCACGATGTCTGGTCACTATGAATACTTGGTGATGCCATTTGGCTTAGCCAATTCTCTGTCAGTGTTCCAGGCATTCGTCAACGAGGTGTTCTGGGACATGCTCGGACGCCATGTGGTCGTGTATATCGATGACATCCCGGTCTACTCGACTACCTTGGAGGATCACATCGCTCACGTCAGAGTAGTCCTGGAACGCCTCCTGGCTAACCAACTGTTTGCCAAGGCTGAGAAGTGCCAGTTTCATCAGGAGGCTGTCTCCTTCCTTGGCTACCAAATCAGCCCGCAAGGAGTGAAGATGGTGCACCTGCGCTTCATCATTAAGCACACCTGGACTCCATTACCTCCCCTTTATCTGGCACTCCCTTAGGTTCCTTCCCCAGGCAGTGCTGTTTCTGTTGTTCATGTCTAGATGCAACTCCTATGCTGTATCGTTCCATGTTATTTTTTTTATATTAAACTTACCACCTGCACCTGCTTCTCGACTCCCAGCGTCTACGTTACAAACCCTCTATGTTATTGATCCCTAAGCTTTTAAAGTAGGAATCCGCAGGTCGTGTAGTACTTGAGTTTAAAGTGAAAACACTACACAAGAAGTACGGCGGCATAGGGTTGCAAATGACCTGAAGATTCCTGCTTTAAATCAAATCAAACTAGAGAACAATGCAATATGTGGGATTATAATGATTGTTCCATCAATTAAATCTCAGGAAGTAGCTACCCACATGAGCAAGAGAGGATGAGGTTAATAAAACAAATGATCTCTCATGTGTCCATCGATTTTCTTGTGAAAAAGCATGACAGTAGTTTGCTTATCATGTGAAATATAATGGTACATTTTAGACGAACTCCAGACCAGCCATTACATTAACAGACGCTATTTTGTTAGCTAGCTGGCCTCTGACATTGATCCTAGCTTTACTATCAACTGGCTAGCTTTATCAGGCAGCAAGAAAAACACCCCTCTCAATTTCACTGCAAATAGATAATAGATAAAGTAAGATGGTGACAACTTGATCAAGCTTATGAAAATATAAAACTGTTTACAAAATGATGGCACATTAAAGGTAGTTGTGTTTCTGAGCAACTTGAACCAGCATTGAAATTTGAGCAGTGAGGTTAATTTCTTCCCTCCCTTTGCTCTTTTCCTCAGGTTGAAGCACATCCCTAACACCCAGACAGATCTAAAGAACTTGGGAACCTCCCAGCCATCAGGAAAATCATCTTGTTCTTGGAGTTTATTCACAAGGTCAGATAGAAATAGATCCACATCATGCAGAGTTCTCTATCATGCTCATTCCATAATAGACGTGGGTAATTTCTGTCCCAGGGGACTGAACTGTGTGCAATTTTTTTGTTCAATTTAGACAACAAAAACCTGTTCACTCCTGTGTAAAGAACGTATGGCTGTCATGAATTCAATTGACTAAATGCAGTTACCATTTTCTTTTGTTAATCTATGGAGGTTTGTCATATGATGAGCCTGGTGGAGATGGATACAACCATACTGCATGGCAGGACATTTCCCTGCATCCAGCTTGAAGCTGGAGCACTCCATGTCAGTGTCAGTAAGTTATACATATACGGTTGAAGTCGGAAGTTTACATACACTTAGGTTGGAGTCATTAAAACTTGTTTTTCAACCACTCCACAAATTTCTTGTTAACAAACTATATTTTTAGCAAGTTGGTTAGGACATCTACTTTGTGCATGACAAGTCATTTTTCCAACAATTGTTTACAGACAGATTATTTAACTTATAATTCACTGTATCACAATTTCAGTGGGTCAGAAGTTTACATATACTAAGTTGACTGTGCCTTTCAACAGCTTGGAAAAATCCAGAAAATGATGTCATGGCTTTAGAAGCTTCTGATAGGCTAATTGACATCATTTGAGTCAATTGGAGGTGTACCTGTGGATGTATTTCAAGGCCTACCTTCAAACTCAGTGCCTCTTTGCTCGACATCATGGGAAAATCAGAAGAAATCAGCCAAGACCTCAGAAAAAAATGGTAGACCTCCACAAGTCTGGTTCATCCTTGGGAGCAATTTCCAAACGCCTGAAGGTACCACGTTCATCTTTACAAACAATAGTACGCAAGTATAAACACCATGGGACCACGCAGCCGTCATACTGCTCAGGAAGGAGATGTTCTGTCTCCTAGAGATGAACGTACATTGGTGCAAAAAGTGCAAATCAATCCCAGAACAACAGCAAAGGACCTTGTGAAGATGCTGGAAGAAACAGGTACAAAAGTATCTATATCCACAATAAAACAAGTCATATATCGACCTGATAGGCCACTCAGCAAGGAAGAAGCCACTGCTCCAAAACCGCCATAAAAAAGCCAGACTACGGTTTGCAACTGCACATGGGGACAAAGATCATACTTTTTGGAGAAATGTCCTCTGGTCTGATGAAACAAAATAGAACTGGCCATAATGACCATCGTTATGTTTGGAGGAAAAAGGGGGAGGCTTGCAAGCCGAAGAACACCATCCCAACCGTGAAGCACGGGGGTGGCAGCATCAATACCTTGACATTGTTGTTATTAAGCCATTTTGCCACAACTTTGAAAGTATGCTTCGGGGTCATTGTCCATTTGGAAGACCCATTTGCGACCAAGCTTTAACTTCCTGACTGATGTCTTGAGATGTTGCTTCAATATATCCACATAATTTTCCTTCCTCATGATGCCATCTATTTTGTGAAGTGCACCAGTCCCTCCTGCAGCATAGCACCCCCACAACATGATGCTGCCACCCCCGTGCGTCACGGTTGGGGTGGTGTTCTTCGGCTCGCAAGCCTCCCCCTTTTTCTTCCAAACATAACAATGGTCATTATGGTCAAACAGTTCTATTTTGTTTCATCAGACCAGAGGACATTTCTCAAAAAAGTACAATCTTTGTCCCCATGTGCAGTTGCAAACCGTAGTCTGGCTTTTTTATGGCAGTTTTGGAGCAGTGGCTTCTTCCTTGCTGAAAGGCCTTTCAGGTTATGTTGATATAGGACTCGTTTTACTGTGGATATAGATACTTTTGTACCTGTTTCTTCCAGCATCTTCACAAGGTCCTTTGCTATTGTTCTGGAATTGATTTACACTTTTTGCACCAAAGTATGTTAATCTCTAGGAGACAGAATGCGTCTCCTTCCTGAGCAGTATGACGGCTGCGTGGTCACATGGTGTTTCTACTTGCGTACTATTGTTTGTACAGATGAACGTGGTACCTTCAGCCGTTTGGAAATTGCTCCCAAGGATGAACCAGACTTGTGGAGTTCTACAGTTTTTTTCTGAGGTCTTGGCTGATTTCTTCTGATTTTCCCATGATGTCAAGCAAAGAGGCACTGAATTTGAAGGTAGGCCTTGAAATACATCCACATGTACATCTCCAATTGACTCAAATGATGTCAATTAGCCTATCAGAAGCTTCTAAAGCCATGACATCATTTTCTGGAATTTTCCAAGCTGTTTAAAAGCACAGTCAACTTAGTGTACGTAAACGTCTGACCCATTGGAATTGTGATACAGTGAATTGTAACTGAAATAATCTGTCTGTAAACAATTATTGGAAAAATTACTTGTGTCATGCACAAAGTAGATGTCCTAACCGACTTGCCAAAACTATAGTTTGTTAACAAGAAATGTGTGGAGTGGTTGAAAAACGAGTTTTAATGACTCCAACCTAAGTGTATGTAAACTTCCGACTTTAACTGTTCTCTGCATGTTAAATGGCTAAGAGACAGAGATAAGGAGACTCTTGCTGTAATCAAAGGGGAGGTACCACTGAAGGCCCCAGTACTCAGGCAGGCATCTTGAAGCACGTGTGTCACCATCCAAGCCCTTGTCACAGCATGCAGTGGCCTGATAGGGAGATGACAATTAATATAGTATGTAAGTTTCACCACCAAAGCCGTGTTGGCATTTACTGAACAATCTGACCATTTTGTTATGAATGGGCAATTCACATACAATATCCAGTTCATAAGCATTGACTCTAATACCTCTATGGTCCTGTGTTGGTCTGGCAGCATGCTGCTTACTAGTAATCTTACTCCCTCTACTTGAAGTGCAATAACAACAAAAACATGAATAACAATAAGCCTAGTCAGTCAGTAACTTGGTTAACTAGGCTAATTAAACACTAATGTACAGTGTATGCGGAAAGTATTCAGACCCTTTGACTTTCTCATAACAAAGGGTCTGAATACTTAAATAATGTATTTCTGTTTTTATTTTTTTATAAATTAGCAAACATTTCTGAACCTTGTTTTTGCTTTGTCATTACGGTGTATTGTGTGTAGAATGCTGAGATTTTTTAGAATAAGGCTGTAATGTAATAAAATGTGGAAAAGTCAAGGGCGTCTGAATACGTTCTGAAGGGACTGTAAATGTGCACATCAGCCAAATGATACCCAACCAGCCTAAAAGTCTATTTGCAGTGAAATTAAGAGGGGCATTTTTCTTGCCAACTTTTTCAGTCACCAATTAATCAATTAACAGGCACTGGAATTAAATAGTTAGACAAGTGTTGAAAAGTCAGTAACAAGTCTTTAAAATATGGCGAGCAAATATATAGAAACCTAGCTAACATTAGCTACACTGCAGTGATGATGGTGGGAGTAGGCTAGCTAGCTTTCCCCCAGCAGTTTCAATTTAGCTAGCTATGTAGTCAAGTGTATCAATCAGTAGGTTAACTAGCAAATATATTTGTTTTCCCCGTGCATCTAAAGCTGCCTGATAAAGCTAGCCAGTTGATAGTAAAGCTAGGATGAATGTCAGAGGTCAGCTAGCTAACAAAATAGCAGCTTTCAATTGAATAGTTGGTCTGGAGTTTGTCTGAAATGTACCACTATATTTCACATGATAAGCAAACTACTGTCATGCCTTTTTACAAAATAAAATCTATGAACACAGATAAAAGAGATGTTACTTTCAAGTAGATAATTTGGGTTTTATTTACCTCGTCCTCTCTTGCTAATGTGGGTAGCTACTTCCTGAGATGTGATTGATGGAACAATCCAGTCAATGGTTAGGCGGCTGTGGTTTTGGCAGAGGGAACTGATTAACTCCTGACCAAAGGTCCTGCCCCCAGAGCGCAAATCACATTTTTACTTGCAAATCTCTGTCTACAAACCTACAAAAGTTTACGAATCTCTTGCTAACGTGACAACAGTGATAGAACTCTGAGTTTATGCAGATTCAAAATCTGCAAGTGTATTTTTGATTCACAGCAGAATATTCATACTCTTAAAAATTCTGAAAATAAATTATACTTGCAAATCTAATTGAATGTATTCAAATGTCAAGTTACAAGTTTGTAACTGTTGTTAAATCTTTCACACATCATGATACAAGCTTCCGAAATTAGGCTTGCAGGCACAGACATGCACACACACACACAATATCTGTCAGTGTGTCTAGGTAGGCAGTCCATTGAATTCCTATCCGTCATGGTTAGTTACACGCCTGTCAGCTGCTCTCCCACTGCCCAGCAGTCTATCCCTGACCCCTGACCTGGAAGCATTATATCTAAATCACATTACATGCCTTGTTTGCTTTAACTTACCTTCTGAAGCCAGCAGAGTGAGACATCTGTCTGTCTGGCCCTGTTAAGGTTAACCCCCGACACGGCAACCAAAATTGCTTCTTTAGCTGATCTCATTTACTCTGTGTGTGTGTGTGTGTGTATATGTGTGTGTGTGTGTGTGTGTGTGTGTGTGTGTGTGTGCGGGTGTGTGTGCGGGTGTGTGTGCGGGTGTGGGTGTAGGTGAATGGGTTTGTTTGAGTGCTGAGGAGGTGATTAAAAACCTGATCTAAAGACAATATCATGCAGAATACGACAACAAAAAGAAGCTGGGATTCATTCTATTCAGTACTAATGAATGTGAGAGAGAAGCCTTCTGTTTGTTCATGTTTAACCATTAAGTCTGGTGCCACGGCCTTGTTGCCTTTGTCAGCTGCAGATGTTCCCCACTGAAGAAGTGTCCTGCCTAGCAAATAACGCCCTCATTAGCACAGCAGTGAGAGGTGTGTGTTCTTATGTGTATGTGTGTCTTTGTGACAAGCATCTCCATTCATACACTGAACATGTAATGCCAATACCCCAAAGAAAATGTAAATCTATAGCTTGTTTGAGGAAAGGGAGAGAGGCAGAAATGGAGGGAGAGAGGGAGAGAGGGAGAGTGGGAGGTAGAGAGAGGGAAAGGCAGAGGGAGAGGGAGATGGAGAATGAGGGAAGGAGAGAGAATTGGAGAGGTGGAGGATACAGATAGGGAAGGAGGGATGGAGATTGGCATTTTGTTCCCATCTTACATTAAGATCACTCAAGTTCCACTCAAAGCCCCTATCCATCCAGTATTTATTTCCACAGTGTGGTGTGTGTGTCTATATGCAGTGGTGTAGTGTTGCCTGGAGAAGTGGGTGTACTCTAATTTTGCTAAATACTTCCCAAACGGCCCACCCAGCGAAGGAAAGGTGCCCTGTGTGAAAAATGAAATGAGACAAAGTGACATCCACTCTGAATGACCTAAAATTATAAATCCCATATTGGTCTTTCACAGTCAGGTCAGCCCAAGCTGTACTGTGCAAGTAGGCTAATAGTAGGCCTACTATTGAAACAGATAAATTAGGCTGTCAAATGAGTCAGAAACTAGCAGTTTTTTATTTTCTTTATCAGGTTTTCGCTCTGAGTCAAACTTTTTTAATAGAAAAATAACAAATTGGGTGTTCTAAGTCCATAACAATGCTTAAACCACATCAGGAGAGCACTTTTGAGGTCTGGGAAAAATCTAAGAAATGTAGATTATTTTGTGTAGTTACCCTTTAATTTAAGTGTGCAGGCACCTAGCACTGTTGTTTGGTTATCAGTGTTTCTGTAGCATGAGCTGGAGTTTGCAAGACAAATGGCCACTGGATTGGTGTAAATGATGATATTATCATTCTGCCAGGTAGACATTTAATATTTAATTGAGAAGGTTCTTGGGAAAGCCTTTCTATCTACCAGAAGACGGGTAGGCCTATCATTAGCATCGCTATCTCTTTCCTGTTCCTTAATTGTTTGAAACCTGGATGTTTTACTTCATATGAGGCATGTCTTGCCTTGCTTCATAGTAGCCTATAGCCAAAATCTCACCATAGAAACTTCCTCATATGCGTTCTCCTGTTCTATTGGTTTTATTTTAACTTTCTTTCATTGTCTAGCGGCCAATAGCATTATCCTAGTCATATCAAATCAAATCAAATCAAATCAAATCATATTTTATTTGTCACATACACATGGTTAGCAGATGTTAATGCGAGTGTAGCGAAATGCTTGTGCTTCTAGTTCCGACCATGCAGTAGTATCTAACAAGTAATCTAACAATTTCACAACAACTACCTTATACACACAAGAGTAAAGGAATGAATGAGGTAGAAGCTGTTTTTCAGTCTCTCGGTCCCAGCTTTGATGCACCTGTACTGACCTCGCCTTCTGGATGATAGCGGGGTGAACAGGCAGTGGCTCGGGTGGTTGTTGTCCTTGATGATCTTTTTGGCCTTCCTGTGACATCGGGTGGTGTAGGTGTCCTGAAGAGCAGGTAGTTTACCCCCGGTGATGCGCTGTGCAGTCCTCACTACCCTCTGGAGAGCCTTACGGTTGTGGGCGGAGCAGTTGCCGTACCAGGCGGTGATACAGCCCGACAGGATGCTCTCGATTGTGCATCTGTAAAAGTTTGTGAGTGATTTTGGTGACAAGCCGAATTTCTTCAGCCTCCTGAGGTTGAAGAGGCGCTGTTGCGCCTTCTTCACCACGCTGTCTGTGTGGGTGGACCAATTCAGTTTGTCCGTGATGTGTACGCCGAGGAACTTAAAACTTTCCACCTTCTCCACTACTGTCCCCTCGATGTGGATAGGGGGGTGCTCCCTCTCCTGTTTCCTGAAGTCCACGATCATCTCCTTTGTTTTGCTGACATTGAGTGAGAGGTTATTTTCCTGACACCACACTCCGAGGGCCCTCACCTCCTCTCTGTAGGCCGTCTCGTCGTTGTTGGTAATCAAGCCTACCACTGTAGTGTCGTCAGCAAACTTGATGATTGAGTTGGATGCGTGCTTGGCCACGCAGTCATGGGTAAACAGGGAGTACAGGAGAGGGCTGAGAACGCACCCTTGTGGGGCCCCAGTGTTGAGGATCAGCGGGGTGGAGATGTTGTTTCCTACCCTCACCACCTGGGACCGGCCCGTCAGAAAGTCCAGGACCCAGTTGCACAGGGCTGGGTCGAGACCCAGGGTCTCGAGCTTAATGACGAGCTTGGAGGGAACTATGGTGTTAAATGCTGAGCTGTAGTCGATGAACAGCATTCTTACATAAGTATTCCTCTTGTCCAGATGGGTTAGGGCAGTATGCAGTGTGATTGCGATTGCGTCGTCTGTGGACCTATTGGGACGGTAAGCAAATTGGAGTGGGTCCAGGGTGTCTGGTAGGATGGAGGTGATATGATCTTTGACTAATCTCTCAAAGCACTTCATGATGACGGAAGTGAGTGCTACGGGGCGATAGTCATTTAGCTCAGTCACCTTAGCTTTCTTGGGAACAGGAACAATGGTGGCCCTCTTGAAGCATGTGGGAACAGCAGACTGGGATAGGGACTGATTGAATATGTCCGTAAACACACCAGCCAGCTGGTCTGCGCATGCTCTGAGGACACGGCCAGGGATGCCATCTGGGCCGGCAGCCTTGCGAGGGTTAACACATTTAAATGTTTTTCTCACATTGGCTGCGGTGAAGGTGAGCCCGCAGGTTTTGGTAGCGGGCCGTGTCGGTGGCACTGTATTGTCCTCAAAGCGAGCAAAGAAGTTGTTTAGTTTGTCTGGGAGCAGGACGTCATGGTCCGCGACGGGGCTGGCTTTCTTTTTGTAGTCCGTGATTGACTGTAGACCCTGCCACATTCCTCTTGTGTCTGAGCCGTTGAATTGTGACTCTACTTTGTCTCTATATTGACGCTTAGCTTGTTTGATTGCCTTGCGGAGGGAATAGCTACACTGTTTGTATTCAAACATGTTTCCGGTCGCCTTACCCTGGTTAAAAGCAGTGGTTC